>OU342739.1:23856922-23915387 GCA_910589765.1 Avena atlantica
GCGCCACGTTCCGGCAGCGCTCCGCAGTCGTCACACGTTCGGTACTCGACGAAGACCTTCCTCTCCCCCTTGTTCCAGCAGGCAGCGGAGGTTGTACACTCACTCCTCGCGATTCCGGCAGCACAACGGCGTGGTACCGAGTAGAGGGGAGATCCCGCAGGGCTTCGCCTTAAGCCGGCGAGTATGGTGGAGCTTATGAGAGAGGCTAGTAGTGGTCTAGTAATTAGACACAACACAATTGAAGGCTCTAAACAATTAGAAGGCTCTAAACCGTTGCTAAAGCAATTAGAAGCTCTAATCCAAAACGCTCTAAACCGGAGATCTAGAGGTGAAAGTTGTGTGTCTCTAGGAGGAGCCCTGCCCCTCCTTTTATGGGAGGGGGTCTTGGCGCGCCAGGGGAGGGAGGGAGTCCCTCCCCAACTCGGCCTTGGGCTGGGCGCCGGCCTGGAGGAGTCCTACTCCTCCTCCAGGTGACTCCAACTCCTCTTGCTTGTTTCCCACAGTTTCTTGTTTTGGCAGTTTGACTTTCAAACTGGACATTTGACTTTTCTGTTTTAGGATTCAATTTAATCCTTTATTTGGGACAGCAAGAACACTTAGTACATGATGCAATCATTCCAATAAGTATGACACATTCATGTACCCCTTCCCCCGGGGAGTGCCGGACTTTCGGAACCTTCTAGAATGTTCCCGATGAAAACACCGGAATCATTCCCGAACTCCGAAACGGGACTTTCCTTATATGAATCTTATTCTCCGGACCATTCCGGATCACCTCGTGATATCCCGGATCCCATCCGAGACTCCGAACAACATTCGGTCTCTTTCTCATAACCCATAACTACTCAAACAACGTCGAATCCTTAAGTGTGTCTCCCTACGGTTCGTGAATTATGCGGACATGATCGAGACACTTCTCCGAACAATAACCAATAGAGGAATCTGGAAATTCATATGGCTCCCACATATTTCTACGATTACTTTGCGATCGAATGAACCACTTACATACGATACCAATTTCCCTTTGTCTCACGATATGTTACTTATCCGAGGTTATGATCGTCGGTATCTCTGCATACCTAGTTCAACCTCGTTACTGATAAGTACTCTTTTCTCGTTCCCGTGATATGTGATCCCTGTGACCAAGTCACATGCTTGCAAGCTAATTGGATGACATTCCACCGAGAGGGCCCAGAGTATATCTATCCGTCATGTGGATGGACAAATCCCACTCTTGATCCATGTGTCTCAACCAAAACTTTCCGAACACTCAATGCCACCTTTATAACCACCCAGTTACGGTGTGGTGTTTGATGTCACCAAAGCATCCATCCGGTAAAGGTGATATGCATGATCTCATGGTCGAAGGAATTAGGTTACTATGTATTAGAAAGCATATAGCAATTGAACTAATGAAATGACTTGATCTTTATGCTACGCTTATCTATAGGAGTATGTCCACCATATCATTCTCCTAACGATATGATCTTGTTGTTGATAACATCTCAATGTTCATGATAGGGAACCACAATCATCTATCAACCAACAAGCTAGTGAAGTATAGAGGCTATACTAGGGACTTCAAATTAAGTTTACAAATCACACAAGTATCAATGTTTCCTTGTTAATACTATTATAGCATGAATGTAAACATTTATCATAAACACAAAGATATAATAATAACCACATTTATTATTGCCTCTAGGGCATATCTCCAACAGTCTCCAACTTGCACTAGAGTCATCTAATCTAGATTACATGGTAATATACCGAACACCCATGGCAGTTTGGTGTTGGTCATGTTTTGCCCTCGGGAGAGGTTTAGTCAACGGATCCGCCACATTCAGATCTGTGTGTACTTTGCAAATCTTTATATCCCCATCCTGGATATGTTTCTTGAATAGCGTGAAAACGCAGCTTGATATGCTTCAGCTTCTTGTGTGACCTTGGTTCTTGCGCATTGGCTATGGCGCCCATGTTATCACAGTAGATAGACATTGGGTCCAGCGCACTAGGAACCACACCCAGCTCTGTAATGAACTCTTTCATCCATATCGCTTCTTGTGAAGCCTCCGAAGTAGCCATGTATTCCGATTCAGTTGAAGATCTCGCCACAACGCTTTGCTTTGCACTCCTCCAGCTAACTGCTGCACCATTCAAAATAAATACGTATCCGGATTGCGATTTAGAATCATCCGGATCTATGTTCCAACTAGCATCGGTGTAACCATTAACAACGAGCTGTTCATCACCTCCATAAGAAAGAACCATATCCTTAGTTCTTCTCAAGTACTTAAGGATGTTTTTGACCGCTGTCCAATGATCCACTCCTGGATCACTTTGATATCTGCTAGTTAAACTAACAGCATATGCAATGTCGGGTCTAGTACATAGCATGGCATACATTAGAGATCCTATGGCTGAGGCATAGGGAGTCTTACTCATCCTTTCTCTATCTTCTGCCGATGTCGGACTTTGAGTTTTACTCAAGGTCGTATTGGGCAACATGGGCAAGAACCCTTTCTTGCTTTCTTCCATTCCAAACCTCTTTAGAACTTTGTCCAAATATGTACTCTGTGACAATGATATTTGGCGTTTCGATCTATCTCTATAAATCTTTATGCCTAATATGTAAGCTGCTTCGCCAAGATCCTTCATTGAAAAACTATTATTCAAATATTCCTTGACACTATTAAGAAGGTCTACATCATTCCCAATCAACAATATGTCATCCACATATAGTATTAAGAACGCTACAGAGCTCCCACTCACTTTCTTGTAAATACAAGCTTCTCCATAAGTTTGTATAAAACCAAAACTTTTGATTACCTTATCAAAACGTTGATTCCAACTTCGGGATGCTTGCTTCAATCCATAGATGGACCGTTGAAGTTTGCATACCTTGTTAGCATCTTTAGGATCGACAAAACCTTTGGGTTGCATCATATACAACTCTTCATCAATGTCTCCATTGAGGAATGCTGTTTTGACATCCATCTGCCATATCTCATAATCATAATATGCAGCGATTGCTAACATAATCCTCACAGACTTTAGCTTCGCTACCGGTGAGAAAGTCTCATCGTAGTCAACTCCTTGAATTTGTCGAAACCCTTTTGCGACAAGTCGAGCTTTATAGACAGTAACATTACCTATCAGCATCTGTTTTCTTCTTGAAAATCCATTTGTTCTCGACAGCCTTTCGGCCATCCGGTAAGTCCACCAAAGTCCATACTTGGTTTTCGTACATGGATCCAATCTCGGATTTCATGGCTTCTTGCCATTTATTGGAATCTGGGCTCATCATCGCTTCCTCATATGTCTCGGGGTCATCGGTGTTGTCCACCACCATGACATTCATAACGGAATCATACCAATCTGGAGTGGTACGAGTTCTCGTTGACCTCCGAGGCTCTGTAGCAACTTCAACCGAAGTTTCATGATCATCATCATTAGCTTCCTCTCTTATTGGTGCAGGCACCACAGGAACTTCTTCCGGTGCTGCGCTACTCGCAATTTCGAGAGAAGGTTCGACAACCTCGTCGAGTTCTACTTTCCTTCCAGTCAATTCTTTTGAGAGAAATTCCTTCTCTAGAAAGGATCCATTCTTGGCAACGAAGATTTTGCCTTCGGATCTATGAAAGAAGGTATACCCAATAGTTTCCTTCGGGTATCCTATGAAGACGCATTTTTCCGCTTTGGGTTCAAGCTTGTCCGGCTGTAACTTCTTTACATAGGCTTCGCATCCCCAAACTTTAAGGAACGACAATTTAGGTTTCTTCCCAAACCATAATTCATACGGTGTCGTTTCAACGGATTTAGATGGTGCCCTATTTAAAGTGAATGCGGCTGTTTCTAATGCATAACCCCAAAATGATAGCGGTAAATCTGTAAGTGACATCATAGAACGAACCATATCTAAGAGAGTTCGATTACGACGTTCGGACACACCCATTACGCTGTGGTGTTCCCGGCGGTGTCAATTGTGAAAGTATTCCGCATTTCTTCAAATGCTCGCCAAACTCGTAACTTAGATATTCACCTCCACGATCAGAACGTAGAAATTTAATCTTCTTGTTACGTTGATTCTCTACCTCACTTTGAAACTCCTTAAACTTCTCGAAAGTTTCGGACTTATGTTTCATGAAATAGATATACCCATATCTACTCAAGTCATCCGTGAAGGTAAGAACATAACGATAACCACTGCGCGATGCTACACTCATTGGACCACACACATCGGTATGTATGATTTCCAATAAGTCTGTAGCTCGCTCCATCATACCAGAAAATGGAGTCTTAGTCATTTTTCCCATCAGACATGCTTCGCATCTTTCAAGTGATTCAAAATCAAGTGATTCAAGAAGTCCATCGGAATGGAGTTTCTTCATACGTTTCACTCCGATGTGACCAAGACGACAGTGCCACATATAGGTCGAATTATCGCTTGATTTCAATCGTTTAGCCTCAATGTTGTTGATATGTGTATTTCCACTATCGAGATTCAATAAGAATAGACCATCTATCAAAGGCGCATGTGCATAAAACATATTACTCATATAAATAGAACAACCATTATTCTCGGATTTAAACAAGTAACCGTCTCGCAATAAACAAGATCCCGATATAATGTTCATGCTCAACGCAGGCACCAAATAACAATTATTTAAGTATAAAACTAATCCCGATGGTAGATGAAGGGGTAGCGTGCCGACCGCGATCACATCAACCTTTGATCCGTTTCCCACGCGCATCGTCACCTCGTTCTTCGCTAGCTTCCGTTTATTCTGCAGCACCTGTTTCGAGTTACAGATATGAGCAACCGAACCAGTATCAAATACCCAGGCACTACTACGAGTACTAGTGAGATACACATCAATAACATGTATATCAATATACCTTTCTTCTTGATGTTGCCGTTCTTCAAATCCGCCAAGTACTTTGGGCAATTCCGCTTCCAGTGACCTTCTCCCTTGCAGTAAAAGCACTCAGTATCAGGCTTAGGTCCAGCCCTGGTCTTCTTCGTCGGAGTGGTAGCTTTCTTACCACCCTTCTTGAAGTGTCCCTTTTGCTTAGACTTGCCTTTCTTGAATTTGGTGGTCTTATTGACCAACAACACTTGGTGCTCTTTCTTGATCTCCACTTCTGCAGATTTCAACATGGCAAAGAGTTCTGGCAACGTCTTGTTCATGTTCTGCATGTTGTAGTTCATCACAAAGTTCTTGTAACTTGGTGGTAGTGATTGGAGGACACGGTAAATCCCCAAAGCATTAGGAATCACTATACCCAAGCTTTGAAGTTTGTTTGCGTGCCCTGACATCTTAAGCACATGCTCACTGACGGAGCTGCCTTCTTCCATCTTGCAGTTAAAGAACTTTTCAGAAGCTTCATAGCTTTCAATTGCCGCATGAGTCTCAAATCAATTTGAGATCCTCGACAATATCATATGGGTCTGAATCCTCAAACCTTTTCTGAAGCTCCGATTCCAAACCATACAAGATAGCACACTGAACTATGGAGTACTGATTCTTCCGAGCGAGGTAAACATTCTTTACTTCATCGGAAGCATCAGCTGCAGGTGGGTCACCCAGCGGTGCATCCAGCACATAGGTCAAATTACCAGCTGTGAGGACAATCCTCAAATTGCGGAACCAATCCGCGAAGTTGCTTCCATTGTTTTTCAACTTTTCTTTCTCTAGGAACGCATTAAAAATTATGGTAGGGGCTGCCATTGATCTACAACATATTTGCAATAGTTTAGACTAAGTTTATGATAAATTGAGTTCAAATTAATTAATGTAATTAAACTAGGTGAACTCCCACTCAAAACAACATCCCTCACATTGTTTTAGTGATCACATGAACCAAATCCACCACATCAACACCGATCATCACGAGAGTTGATATAGTTTCAATGGCGAACAATCGTCATGTTCATCATATCTACTATATGATTCATGCTTTACCTTTCGGTGATCCGTGTTCCGAGACCATGTCTGTACATGCTAGGCTCGTCAAGATCAAACCTTAGTTTCCGCATGAGCAAATCTGGCTTGCCCACGTTGTATACACTTGCGGAATCTAACACACCCGATCATCACGTGGTGCTTCGAAACAACAAGCTTTAGCAACGGTGCTAACTAAGGGTGAACACTTTATGACTTGAAATTCATGTGCATGAGGGATCATCTTATAATGCTACCGTCGTCTACTAAGCAATACAAGATGCATAAAGGATTAACATCACATGCAATTCAATATATATGTGATATGATATGGCCTTTCTTCTTTGTGCTTTGATCTCCATCTTCAAGCACGAACATGATCTCCATCATCACCGGCATTGCATCAAGGTCAATGACGCCTCTCCATGGTTGTCGTCCACCGGCTTCAACTATTACAACTATTTTGAATAGACACGCGGGTCTTAACATAAATTAAAGACAACCATATGGCTCCTGCCGGTTGCCGACTTACAATAAGGAACATTGCATACATCAAATATAATCACAATCATGGCCATATCACATCACTGCACACCCCTGCAAAACAAAGTTAGACGCCTCTACTTTCTTTGCATATTTTACGTGGTTTGGGGCTTTCAATAAGTGTCGTTCTAACTTATGAACATGAACCACAACGTTGACACAAGTATTGTTAATCACCCGTTGTGTATTGGATCTTTACTATGCTAGGAGAAACAGGCACCCGCAAAGCCACTTATGCAATACAAGTTGCATGTCAAGCGTGGAGCAAGTCTCATGAACGATGTCATGTAAGGTTAGCCCGGGCCGCTTCATCCCAACATACCGCAAGATGCAAAGTACACAAGAAGCAATCGACAATAAAAGCATCAACGCCCACAATGACCATTGTGTTCTACTCGTGCAACAGATCTACATATAGACACGGCTCTGATACCACTGTAGGGGTTCGTAGCATGGAAAACAAAAATTTTCTATCGCATACAAACAAACAAGCCAAGATCTATCTACTAGATTGTAGCAACGAGTCGATGGTATAACTTACCCTCGAAGATTCCAAAGCGTTTAACGAGAGCGGATTCTCGTGGGTGATGTAGTCGTACTCTTTCCGATCTCAAGATCGTGTAGACGATCCTTCCGGCGCCACGTTCCGGCAGCGCTCCCGCAGTCGGTCACACGTTCGGTACTCGACGAAGACCTTCCTCTCCCTTGTTCCAGCAGGCAGCGGAGGTTGTAGCACTCTCCTCGCGATTCCGGCAGCACAACGGCGTGGTACCGGAAGTAGAGGGGAGATCCCGCAGGGCTTCGCCTTAAGCCGGTGCGAGTATGGTGGAGCTTATGAGAGAGGCTATTAGTGGTCTAGTAATTAGACACACCAATTAGAAGGCTCTAAACCAATTAGAAGGCTCTAAACCGTTGGCTAAAGCAATTAGAAGCTCTAATCCAAAACGGCTCTAAACCGGAGATCTAGAGGTGAAAGTTGTGTGTCTCTAGGAGGAGCCCTGCCCCTCCTTTTATGGGAGGGGGGTCTTGGCGCGCCAGGGGAGGGAGGGAGTCCCTCCCCAACTCGGCCTTGGGCTGGGCGCCGGCCTGGAGGAGTCCTACTCCTCCTCCAGGTTGACTCCAACTCCTCTTGCTTGTTTCCCACAGTTTCTTGTTTTGGCAGTTTGACTTTCAAACTGGACATTTGACTTTTCTGTTTTAGGATTCAATTTAATCCTTTATTTGGGACAGCAAGAACACTTAGTACATGATGCAATCATTCCAATAATTAATGACACATTCATGTACCCCTTCCCCCTCCGGAGTGCCGGACTTTTCGGAACCTTCTAGAATGTTCCCGATGAAAACACCGGAATCATTCCCGAACTCCGAAACGGGACTTTCCTTATATGAATCTTATTCTCCGGACCATTCCGGATCACCTCGTGATATCCCGGATCCCATCCGAGACTCCGAACAACATTCGGTCTCTTTCTCATAACACCATAACTACTCAAACAACGTCGAATCCTTAAGTGTGTCTCCCTACGGTTCGTGAATTATGCGGACATGATCGAGACACTTCTCCGAACAATAACCAATAGAGGAATCTGGAAATTCATATGGCTCCCACATATTTCTACGATTACTTTGCGATCGAATGAACCACTTACATACGATACCAATTTCCCTTTGTCTCACGATATGTTACTTATCCGAGGTTATGATCGTCGGTATCTCTGCATACCTAGTTCAACCTCGTTACTGATAAGTACTCTTTTCTCGTTCCCGTGATATGTGATCCCTTGTGACCAAGTCACATGCTTGCAAGCTAATTGGATGACATTCCACCGAGAGGGCCCAGAGTATATCTATCCGTCATGTGGATGGACAAATCCCACTCTTGATCCATGTGTCTCAACCAAAACTTTCCGAACACTCAATGCCACCTTTATAACCACCCAGTTACGGTGTGGTGTTTGATGTCACCAAAGCATCCATCCGGTAAAGGTGATATGCATGATCTCATGGTCGAAGGAATTAGGTTACTATGTATTAGAAAGCATATAGCAATTGAACTAATGAAATGACTTGATCTTTATGCTACGCTTATCTATAGGAGTATGTCCACCATATCATTCTCCTAACGATATGATCTTGTTGTTGATAACATCTCAATGTTCATGATAGGGAAACCACAATCATCTATCAACCAACAAGCTAGTGAAGTATAGAGGCTATACTAGGGACTTCAAATTAAGTTTACAAATTACACAAGTATCAATGTTTCCTTGTTAATACTATTATAGCATGAATGTAAACATTTATCATAAACACAAAGATATAATAATAACCACATTTATTATTGCCTCTAGGGCATATCTCCAACAGGAGCGCTGCCGGAACGCAGCGCCGGAAGGATCGTCTACATGATCTTGAGATCGGGAAGAGTACGACTACATCACCCACGAGAATCCGCTCTCGTTAAACACTTTGGAATCTTCGAGGGTAAGTTATTCCATCGACTCGTTGCTACAATCTAGTAGATAGATCTTGGCTTGTTTGTTTGTATGCGAAAGAAATTTTTTGTTTTCCATGCTACGAACCCCTACAGAAACCAGTGTTCCTATTGATCATCAACACTTGATGTTCCTTTTTGATCTCCACTTCTGCAGTTTTAAGCATTGACAGAAGCTCGGGGAGAGACTTCTTCATGCCTTGCATATTATAGTTCATCACGAAGCTCTTATAGCTAGGTGGCAGAGACTGCAGAACACGATGGATGCCTAAGTCAATGGGAATCGATATTCCCAAGGACACAAGCTTATCGGCGTAACCCGACATCTTGAGTACATGCTCACTAACGGAGTTGTGCTCTTCCATCATGCAGCTAAAGAGCTTTTCTGAAGCGTTGTAGCTCTCTACAGCAGCATGTGTGTCGAAAATCATTTTCAACTCACCCATTGTATCAAATGCATTGCCGTTTTCGAAACGCTTTCGAAGTTCCGGCTCTAGCCCATACAATATGCCGCAATGAACTAAGTTGTGGTCCTCCTGACGAGTCTGATAGACATTCTTCTCCTCGTCAGGGGCATCATCTAAAGGTGGGGGCCTAACGGCGCTTCTAGCACATATTGCTTTTGTGCAGCAGAGAAGAGAATCCTCAAATTCATGGCCCATTCGGTAAAGTTGCTACCGTTCGTTGCTAGTTTCTCTTTCTCCATGAACACATTGAAATTAAAAGCAGGTGGTGCCATCTACAATAGAATTTGTAAAGTTTAGACTAAGTGTATGATAGATTGAGTTCAAATAATCCATATTATGAATGAACTCCCACTCAAAAACGACATCCCTCGTGCCTTTTTGGTGATTACATGAACCAAATCCACTATACCAAGTCTGATCATCACGTGAGTCGGTATAGCTTCAAAGGCGAGCATCAAATGGGCATCATATCAACTATATGACTCATGCTTAACCTTTCGGTCCGTGTTCCGAGGCCATGTCTGTACATGCTAGGCTCGCCAAGTTAGAACCTTAGTATTCGCGTGTGTAACTGTTTTACACCCAAAATATGGTCGTGGATCCAAGAACACCCGATCATCACGTGATGTCTTGGAGCGACGAAAACATAATCGGTGCATACTAAAGGAAGAACACATTCTTATCTTGATATTTAAATGAGGGATCATCTTATTATGCTAACAAAGCGCTAAAACAAGCAATATAAGATGCTATCAAACATCATATGTTTATTAGTGAAATGATATGGTTCCCGCAGATGATCTCTATCATGTGCATCGTGGTATGATCACTATCATACCTATATGTGTAAATCCAAGGTCTATGGATTTTACACGCTATGTGTGTTGTAAGAGTATCATCTCATACTTCTACTTACAACACTACCATATCATAACACTAGCCTAGCAACAATCTAAACTAGACGCCTCTAATTTATCCATTGCAAGTTTTACGTGGCTTAGGGCTTTCGAGATAGAACTGTTCTTACCTACGAACATGAACCACAACGAAGATAATCAAATTGTTGACAACTCGCTTGCAAAATAGATATTGACTATAGTAGGAGAGACAGACACCCGCTAGCCACTTATGCAAACTAGTTGCATGTCAAGCGTGGAACAGGTCTCATGTGCGAGGACATGTAAAGTTTGTCCGGGCCGCTTCATCCCACTATGCCACCAATATCCAAAATTACAACAAAGGAGCAACAACATGATCATCATCGCCCACATACTCATATGTGTATTACCCGTGTAAAGTATCTACGCATAGATCCGGCTATGATACCACTGTAGGGTTCGCAGCATAGAAAACAAAAAATTTCCTACGATGTGAACTATATACCAAGATCTATCTACTAGATACAAACAACGGGCGGATGTATATCGGTAGAGAACATACCCTTGAAGACCGACAAAGCTTAACGAGTTCAACTCGTGGTTGATGTAGACGATCTCTTGCCGATCTCAAGATCGAGAGGAAGTCCTAGCGCCGCAAATCAGCAGCGCATCCGTGCTCGCGCACACGTTCGAGGCACCGAGCAACCTCCGCCTCCTCGCTCCAGCGATGCAGCGGAAGCACAACTCTTTCTTGCCGAATAGCCACCGGGAACATGTATCTCGCTAGTCCGAGACCATGGGGGATAAATTCTATAGGGGGAGAGAGATCCTTCACGAGGAGGTGTGAGAGACAAGTGAGGAGGGGGGCTCCTTTTATAGGAGGAGGGGGAACCCCAAGGGGGTGGCCGGCGCATGGGGGCTTGTCACATCCCCAGATTTTCCAAATCTTGTAATGTGAAAATAAATGAATAAAATAAAACTTTGCTTAAGTTTCAGAGCTAGAAGAAACTTTTTGAACTCAATTGGAATTAAATAAAATCCTAAAAGGATTTATAAAGATAAACATTTATTAAAGGAAATTAAAATGTTTTACAATTACTATTTTGAATCTTTAAATAAAAGGTTTTGGCTTTCAAAAGAAAAGTGGATTTATAAATAAAGATTATTTTATATAGCCAAATTAAACCTTGGCCAATATTTTGAAATAAACATTTTGTTTTGAATAAAATAGTAAAGGTTTATTTAAAATAAAATAATAAGGAATTAAATATACAAATTTTGTTTAAATAAAAGGTTTTACCATTTTAATTAAAACATCAAACTTATTAAATTGTTTTAAATAAGTTTCCAAATATTATATATTTCCCAAATTAAACCTACTAAATTTATTTTGAAAATATTTAGGTTTCAAATAAAGATTTTATTAATAAAATCAAATCCTATTTGATTAATAAACCTTGGCCCATTTTTACTTAACTAATATTGGACTCTTTAAGCAAAAATGATTATTTTGTTTTAAAACAATTTCCAAGTATTCTTTGTGTACAAATGAGACCTACTGGTTTGGTTTGGGAAAATATTTTGGAATTTAAATGGAGTTTTATTAAATAAATCATACCATATTTGATTAAATAACTATGGTCTATTTTATATTAAATAGATCCTAAAAAGGAATAAAAATATTATTTATTTTGGAATGTTGGTTTATGTTGATAAACAGAACTAAGTTCAAAGAATTGAAATGTGGTGTTTGTATGAATTTATTTGGATTAATTGAATTGTTGTTTGAAATTCAAATCAGGAAATAGAATCAGAAAAAGAAAAAGGAATCAGACAGAAAAAAAATAAGAAAACAGACCCAACCCACTACCCCGGCCCAAACAGCCCACCTAGCCCAGTTTCCCCTCTCCCCGCAGAAAACGATTCGAACCAAATATTCTACCCACTGAACCAATGACTGGTGGACCTCCCCTCGTTTCTTTTTCCCACTGACCAGAGGACCCCACACTGCCCTCCTTCTTCTCCACCCCGCGACTGCTTCTCCCTTCTCTCGTCGCCGTTGCCAGCATTGATTCACGGGCATCAATTCGCGTTAACGCCACACTTAATCCCTCCTGCAACCATACTGTTTTAATCGCCCTTGATTCCTCTCCGTTTCCCCTCTGCCTTCTTCCCCAATTCCGCCCCCAGGCCGTTCTAATTTCACCCCGAGCTCCTCTGTCTCCGGCGACCATTCTCGCCGATTCCGGCAGTCCCTCACCACTTTCTGCCTCCCCAAACACACGAGCATGCTCATCGCACCCTAGCGCATGTTTCTGTGCCATTCAATCAACCGCGGGCGCCCAGAGCACCGACCTCGACAACATCTGGCCGCGCCGCCGCGTCTGCCTCACTCCGGTGAGTACCCCAGATGGTTTCCGTCCGCCCTTTCCACTCTCGTTCACGCGCACAGCGTTGCCTTGACCTCACGCATCTGACCGCGCCTCCATTTTACCTTAGGGTGGTCTCCAGTGACGTCCTCGACCTCGACCAGAGCCGCCCGTCGCCAGTAGCAACTCCGGCGAGGGATTCTGCTCGTCCCCGTGCGCCCCTTCATCAACCAGTGGCAAGTTGAGCATCCCCGTGCCACGACGAACACAGTGAGCTTCCTCCCTCTCTTCCTCGCTTCCTGCTTCGCCAACACCGCCGCCGTCTGCCCGTCGCCGCCGCGCGCTGCCGCGAAGCGCCGCCAGTCTTAGGTCATTAGATTCGGACCGTTGGATCTTGATCATGAGGCTGGGATAGATTCACTTATACGCAAAGGGGTATGCAATCTGGCCCGTGCGATGTAACTTAATCCAACGGCTGCCACAGTGCGATCCAAGTGAAGCGGTACCGGCGAATTAGAATAGGACGCGTGTCCAAGTGTTCGATTTAAATCAGATATTTGAATCAGATTGAATTGCAAACTTCAAACCCCTGTAACTTTCAAACCACACGTCCAAATTTTGCAAATTTTATATCAATGAACTCAGAGAACAAGCCCTAGCCAACCATGCCCTTAGTTTAGCAAATAGTAGCTGTTAGCTTGTTTGAAATTGCAGAAACATTTGTATGCTTGTTATGAATGAAAAAAATTGTTTAAAATTGAATTTAGGGTTAAAACCTTTGGCAATTGGATTGATTTGAACCTACTGACCCTAGGAACACTTTGTGGACACAAAAATGTATTTGGAGAAATTAAGAAATGATTCTTTAATTTAAAACCATTTCTAGTCAAATAGAAATGTAATTTATTTATTGAAAATAATTTTGAAGTAAAACCTATGAAAATTGATTTGTTGTGACCTTACTGACCCTAGGAACCAACCCTTGATGTTAGAAATGATTTTTGTAAAATTTAGGTTGGATTACTTGACTTAGTCATTTTCTAGCCAAATAAAAAGAATGGTTTTTGTTATAAAAATGTTTATGAAAAGAAAACTTTAAGGAAATGATTTGGACCAAACCTACTGACCTAAAAACACCAAGTTTTGCAAATTAGCAACTCATTTGGTGAACAACTTAAAAGTTTTGCCTTAATAAAAACATTTTTCACCACATGAAATGATAAATGGATTTAAAATAGTTTTTGGACAAAACCCTCTTGCTAATGACTTTGCCACTTTGGTAAATGACCAATTTGGATCTTGCAAAGTTTAGAAACCCCATAAAGACCCCTTTGCAAAATAAAACTATCTTGTGCATGCTCCCATGCATGAATTGGTTTCCATTGTTTTGTGTGTGTGAATTTGTTTGAGTGATTATTGGTTTGGAATGTAAATTGAATTAGTGTTTGCTTGATTGACTTGTAGTGAAGTGTGAGACTAGCAAGATCAAGGAGTGAACCACCATTCCCTACCAAAAAGGCAAGTGATGCTTCATACTTTTTGTCCTATTACTTTCACTATGCATTAGTGATTTTGTTAAGTAAAACTTGCATGGATTTTGCTAAGTATAGATCTTGCTATAGGTAAACATAGTAATGAATCCTTAGTAGGATTTTCCTAAGTTAAAGATTCCTACTACTATCAAGCTTAGCCTAGCTAATAGAAAACATGGGTGGAAAATATATTCACACTATGGAAAAATATTCTAAGTCTGAGGACTTATGTTTTTGTTTAATAAAACAACTAAGTTAATGAATCCCCTGGGTGGAATGGGCTTGCTTGGTGGAGAATGGTTGAGTGGTTCACAATGCCATGGGCTTGGATTGTGTATCTCACTTGTGGAATGCCACCCAGGAAACAAAGGGATTTGAGATGTCAAATGTTGAGAAGCTTCAAGTGCAACCACTTGGCAATATGGGCTCTGCCATGATCATATAGGTTGAAAGAACTTAGCCATATGGACAGTGGGTGGTAGTGTTTGATAGGTTGGAACGCGTCCATTTTGGTCTAAGGGAAGGCTCTGAATGATCTTGTCTTGGGAAACCAAGTCTTGTGGGGAAAGTGCACCACCTCTGCAGAGTGTAAAATCTAAGTACTTAGCCATGTCCCTGGTAAAGGACAATTTGAGCATCAAGACATGGAAGCAATCAAGAATCTCATCATTCAAATTTCTAAAATTAAAATCTTGTGGTTTGAACAAGGGTTGTTTGAATTCTTCAATCATTGATGGAGAGATGGCTTGGTACAAGGATCTTGAAATCTTTGATTGAGGAAAATGATTTTGTCAAGCAAAAACTTAGTATTTTCAAAATGATAAGAAAAATCTATTTTGAGCAATGCAAGCCTCAACTCCACTTAGCCAAATGCATATAGATGATAGACTCCACTATACTACCATAGTATCACTTGCCAATACAATTCAAATGTATTGACCCTTTGTGGCTGTAACTTGTATGTTGCAGGTTTGATTGATTTTAGTGAAGATTGTTTGATTAGGATTACAAAGTCTACAACCAACATCTGCCTGTGGCACTTTGAAGATGAAGGACCACTTGACCATAGTTATTCCGCTGCAATGTAATGAAATAGCCTAATGAGCTATGTTTGATGTAATAAACTTATGTTATTCCTGGTTATAAAGTTATATTATGACCTTTGTTTCTTGATATTACATCTTAACTGTGGATGCTAGCTATTGATCCAGGGACTAGCATTGTAAACACAGGAGGCTCTATCTTATTAAAGATTGGGACCCCCTACAGATGGTATCAGAGCATTGTGTTGCCTGTAGGATTTGTAAACCTAGGATTTGGACAAAAACCCTTAGAAAAATAGGAGTTGATCTTGTTCCAAAACTTATTTACAAAAACACTTGTAAACTCTTTCCTCAACCATTTTGGTTTCAACTCTACTTCTCTTCTATTTCAACTTGATGGAAAAACCTACCCATGGCCAAAGACTATACCATATGCAAGAACTTCTTCAACATCTTCAACTCTAATGACTTCAACATCTTCAACATATTCACCAAGGACTTCCAACATGGAAACCACTAAGGACTACAAGTGAGACAAGGAAATCTTACTTAAGATTTAGAGACTGAGGGAATGCAAAATAAGAAGAAACCAACAACAACTTTGAAGTATTGTGACCAAGAGCTTTTCTCAAAGAAACCATGATCCCATACAAGAAGAATCAAGAAGGAAGGAAAGATCACAAGTAAACCATATAGATGGACCACCATAATTTAGTTAAGTTAAACCACCAACTTATGTGGTGTAACAAAAATATTTTGTTGCCTAAGTATGTGCTTGAACCTTGTTTGAGTGAAATGTTTGTTTGTAATTGCATGCACATTGCTTGTGTGAATTGTGATGTGTGTGATTAGAATTGATTCCTTAGAAATATCTTACCTATTCTAACCTCCCTTCAACCCAACAGATGACTACTCCAAAAGACTCCAAAGTTGATGACACCAACACCAACCAAGCTGCCAACATGAAAGAGCTCATAGCAACCCAACACCAGTTGAATCAACTGACAGCTCAGTTCATAGTCAACAATAGTGATAAAGATCCAGCACTACAAAGGTTTTTGGAAGAGCAATCTCAACTAATGCTTAAGGTGACTAATCAAATGATCAGCATGGAGGAAAACTACCCCAAAGAAGTCTATGATAACAAGGTTGACAAGAATATTATTCTAGATGGAGCCCCAGCTTGCACAATATGTGGAGACAAGGATCATACTTCCAAGGAGCATGAAGGACAATGCCCCAATTGTGAAGAAGATCATCCTGTTGAACAATGCCCCACCTATCAAGCTACTTGTTACCTTTGTGAAGGAAGTGACCATACTCCTGGCCAATGTCCCATCTATGCCATGGTGGAACAAAGAAAACAAGAAGGATCCAAGTCTACCAAAGGAAAAGGACCACTTCTACCTCCTTACAAGACAACCCAATTCAAAGGATCAAAGAGAATCAAGAAGCCTAAGCAAGACATGAGCCTTGCACAATGTCGTAAATGTAAGGAAATGGGACACTACTCCAGTGGATGCCCAGAGAACAAGAAGAATAAAGATATTGACCAAGTGTGGTGCAACAACTGCAAAGAACCAGGCCATTATGTAGACACTTGTCCACAAGAACAACGCAAAGAACTCAAGGATATTCATTGTTTCAACTGCAAGAATCCAGGGCATTATGCAAGCAACTGTCCAGAAAGGATGAAGAACAAGTTGAACAAGCCTATGGAGAAACTCAACCTTGGTCCATGAGACAAGCATAGGAATAAAACAAAAGTTTAACTTAGGGAAATTTCCAGGACCCAAGAAGGCCAGTATGTAAATTTTGTTTGAAAATTTTAAAGGGTGGTAGAACCCTAGTTGTTTTGAACTTGCTTGTACCCCAGCCTTCCCAAATCTCGGGACGAGATTTATTTTAAGGGTGGTAGCCTGTCACATCCCAAGATTTTCCAAATCTTGTAATGTGAAAATAAATGAATAAAATAAAACTTTGCTTAAGTTTCAGAGCTAGAAGAAACTTTTTGAACTCAATTGGAATTTCAAACTCATTTGAATTAAATAAAATCCTAAAAGGATTTATAAAGATAAACATTTATTAAAGGAAATTAAAATGTTTTACAATTACTATTTTGAATCTTTAAATAAAAGGTTTTGGCTTTCAAAAGAAAAGTGGATTTATAAATAAAGATTATTTTATATAGCCAAATTAAACCATGGCCAATATTTTGAAATAAACATTTTGTTTTGAATAAAATAGTAAAGGTTTATTTAAAATAAAATAATAAGGAATTAAATATACAAATTTTGTTTAAATAAAAGGTTTTACCATTTTAATTAAAACATCAAACTTATTAAATTGTTTTAAATAAGTTTCCAAATATTATATATTTCCCAAATTAAACCTACTAAATTTATTTTGAAAATATTTAGGTTTCAAATAAAGATTTTACTAATAAAATCAAATCCTATTTGATTAATAAACCTTGGCCCATTTTTACTTAACTAATATTGGACTCTTTAAGCAAAAATGATTATTTTGTTTTAAAACAATTTCCAAGTATTCTTTGTGTACAAATGAGACCTACTGGTTTGGTTTGGGAAAATATTTTGGAATTTAAATGGAGTTTTATTAAATAAATCATACCATATTTGATTAAATAACTATGGTCTATTTTATATTAAATAGATCCTAAAAAGGAATAAAAATATTATTTATTTTGGAATGTTGGTTTATGTTGATAAACAGAACTAAGTTCAAAGAATTGAAATGTGGTGTTTGTATGAATTTATTTGGATTAATTGAATTGTTGTTTGAAATTCAAATCAGGAAATAGAATCAGAAAAAGAAAAAGGAATCAGACAGAAAAAAAAAAAAAAAACAGACCCAACCCACTACCCCGGCCCAAACAGCCCACCTAGCCCAGTTTCCCCTCTCCCCGCAGAAAACGATTCGAACCAAATATTCTACCCACTGAACCAATGACTGGTGGAACTCCCCTCGTTTCTTTTTCCCACTGACCAGAGGACCCCACACTGCCCTCCTTCTTCTCCACCCCGCGACTGCTTCTCCCTTCTCTCGTCGCCGTTGCCAGCATTGATTCACGGGCATCAATTCGCGTTAACGCCACACTTAATCCCTCCTGCAACCATACTGTTTTAATCGCCCCTGATTCCTCTCCGTTTCCCCTCTGCCTTCTTCCCCAATTCCGCCCCCAGGCCGTTCTAATTTCACCCCGAGCTCCTCTGTCTCCGGCGACCATTCTCGCCGATTCCGGCAGTCCCTCACCACTTTCTGCCTCCCCAAACACACGAGCATGCTCATCGCACCCTAGCGCATGTTTCTGTGCCATTCAATCAACCGCGGGCGCCCAGAGCACCGACCTCGACAACATCTGTCCGCGCCGCCGCGTCTGCCTCACTCCGGTGAGTACCCCAGATGGTTTCCGTCCGCCCTTTCCACTCTCGTTCACGCGCACAGCGTTGCCTTGACCTCACGCATCTGACCGCGCCTCCATTTTACCTTAGGGTGGTCTCCAGTGACGTCCTCGACCTCGACCAGAGCCGCCCGTCGCCAGTAGCAACTCCGGCGAGGGATTCTGCTCGTCCCCGTGCGCCCCTTCATCAACCAGTGGCAAGTTGAGCATCCCCGTGCCACGACGAACACAGTGAGCTTCCTCCCTCTCTTCCTCGCTTCCTGCTTCGCCAACACCGCCGCCGTCTGCCCGTCGCCGCCGCGCGCTGCCGCGAAGCGCCGCCAGTCTTAGGTCATTAGATTCGGACCGTTGGATCTTGATCATGAGGCTGGGATAGATTCACTTATACGCAAAGGGGTATGCAATCTGGCCCGTGCGATGTAACTTAATCCAACGGCTGCCACAGTGCGATCCAAGTGAAGCGGTACCGGCGAATTAGAATAGGACGCGTGTCCAAGTGTTCGATTTAAATCAGATATTTGAATCAGATTGAATTGCAAACTTCAAACCCCTGTAACTTTCAAACCACACGTCCAAATTTTGCAAATTTTATATCAATGAATTCAGAGAACAAGCCCTAGCCAACCATGCCCTTAGTTTAGCAAATAGTAGCTGTTAGCTTGTTTGAAATTGCAGAAACATTTGTATGCTTGTTATGAATGAAAAAAATTGTTTAAAATTGAATTTAGGGTTAAAACCTTTGGCAATTGGATTGATTTGAACCTACTGACCCTAGGAAACACTTTGTGGACACAAAAATGTATTTGGAGAAATTAATAAATGATTCTTTAATTTAAAACCATTTCTAGTCAAATAGAAATGTAATTTATTTATTGAAAATAATTTTGAAGTAAAACCTATGAAAATTGATTTGTTGTGACCTTACTGACCCTAGGAACCAACCCTTGGTGTTAGAAATGATTTTTGTAAAATTTAGGTTGGATTACTTGACTTAGTCATTTTCTAGCCAAATAAAAAGAATGGTTTTTGTTATAAAAATGTTTATGAAAAGAAAACTTTAAGGAAATGATTTGGACCAAACCTACTGACCTAAAAACACCAAGTTTTGCAAATTAGCAAATCATTTGGTGAACAACTTAAAAGTTTTGCCTTAATAAAAACATTTTTCACCACATGAAATGATAAATGGATTTAAAATAGTTTTTGGACAAAACCCTCTTGTTCTAATGACTTTGCCACTTTGGTAAATGACCAATTTGGATCTTGCAAAGTTTAGAAACCCCATAAAGACCCCTTTGAAAAATAAAACTATCTTGTGCATGCTCCCATGCATGAATTGGTTTCCATTGTTTTGTGTGTGTGAATTTGTTTGAGTGATTATTGGTTTGGAATGTAAATTGAATTAGTGTTTGCTTGATTGACTTGTAGTGAAGTGTGAGACTAGCAAGATCAAGGAGTGAACCACCATTCCCTACCAAAAAGGCAAGTGATGCTTCATACTTTTTGTCCTATTACTCTCACTATGCATTAGTGATTTTGTTAAGTAAAACTTGCATGGATTTTGCTAAGTATAGATCTTGCTATAGGAAAACATAGTAATGAATCCTTAGTAGGATTTTCCTAAGTTAAAGATTCCTACTACTATCAAGCTTAGCCTAGCTAATAGAAAACATGGGTGGAAAATATATTCACACTATGGAAAGATATTCTAAGTCTGAGGACTTATGTTTTTGTTTAATAAAACAACTAAGTTAATGAATCCCCTGGGTGGAATGGGCTTGCTTGGTGGAGAATGGTTGAGTGGTTCACAATGCCATGGGCTTGGATTGTGTATCTCACTTGTGGAATGCCACCCAGGAAACAAAGGGATTTGAGATGTCAAATGTTGAGAAGCTTCAAGTGCAACCACTTGGCAATATGGGCTCTGCCATGATCATATAGGTTGCAAGAACTTAGCCATATGGACAGTGGGTGGTAGTGTTTGATAGGTTGGAACGCGTCCATTTTGGTCTAAGGGAAGGCTTCTGAAAGATCTTGTCTTGGGAAACCAAGTCTTGTGGGGAAAGTGCACCACCTCTGCAGAGTGTAAAATCTAAGTACTTAGCCATGTCCCTGGTAAAGGACAATTTGAGCATCAAGACATGGAAGCAATCAAGAATCTCATCATTCAAATTTCTAAAATTAAAATCTTGTGGTTTGAACAAGGGTTGTTTGAATTCTTCAATCATTGATGGAGAGATGGCTTGGTACAAGGATCTTGAAATCTTTGATTGAGGAAAATGATTTTGTCAAGCAAAAACTTAGTATTTTCAAAATGATAAGAAAAATCTATTTTGAGCAATGCAAGCCTCAACTCCACTTAGCCAAATGCATATAGATGATAGACTCCACTATACTACCATAGTATCACTTGCCAATACAATTCAAATGTATTGACCCTTTGTGGCTGTAACTTGTATGTTGCAGGTTTGATTGATTTTAGTGAAGATTGTTTGATTAGGATTACAAAGTCTACAACCAACATCTGCCTGTGGCACTTTGAAGATGAAGGACCACTTGACCATAGTTATTCCGCTGCAATGTAATGAAATAGCCTAATGAGCTATGTTTGATGTAATAAACTTATGTTATTCCTGGTTATAAAGTTATATTATGACCTTTGTTTCTTGATATTACATCTTAACTGTGGATGCTAGCTATTGATCCAGGGACTAGCATTGTAAACACAGGAGGCTCTATCTTATTAAAGATTGGGACCCCCTACAGGGCTACCCCTGTAGGGGTTCGTAGCATGGAAAACAAAAAATTTCTATCGCATACAAACAAACAAGCCAAGATCTATCTACTAGATTGTAGCAACGAGTCGATGGAATAACTTACCCTCGAAGATTCCAAAGTGTTTAACGAGAGCGGACTCTCGTGGGTGATGTAGTTGTACTCTTTCCGATCTCAAGATCGTGTAGACGATCCTTCCGGCGCTGCGTTCCGGCAGCGCTCCCGCAGTCGGTCACACGTTCGGTACTCGACGAAGACCTTCCTCTCCCTTGTTCCAGCAGGCAGCGGAGGTTGTAGCACTCTCCTCGTGATTCCGGCAGCACAACGGCGTGGTACCGGAAGTAGAGGGGAGATCCCGCAGGGCTTCGCCTTAAGCCGGAGCGAGTATGGTGGAGTATGAGAGAGGGCTATTAGTGGTCTAGGGATTAGACACACCAATTAGAAGGCTCTAAACCGAAGGCTAGGGCAATTAGAAGCTCTAAACCAAAACGTCTCTAAACCGGAGATTAGAGGATAGGAACTTGTGTTTCTAGAGGAGGAGGCCCTGCCCCTCCTTTTATAGGTGGGAGGCGCGGCCAAGGGGAGGGGAGTCCCTCCCCAAGTCGGCCTTGGTTGGCGCGCCGGCTTGGGGAGGAGACTCCTCCCCCAAGTCGGTTCCCAACTCCTCTTGCTTGTTTCCCATAGTTTCTTGTTTTAGCCGTTTGACTTTCAAACTTGACATTTGACTTTTCTGTTTTAGGATTCAATTTAATCCTTTATTTGGAACAGCAAGAACACTTAGTACATGATGCAATCATTCCAATATGTAATGACACATTCATGTACCCCTCCCCCCTCCCGGAGTGCCGGACATTCCGGAACTTTCTAGAACATTCAGCGGAATCATTTCCGAACTCCGAAATGGGACTTTCCTTATATGAATCTTATTCTCCGGACCATTCCGGATCACCTCGTGATATCCCGGATCCCATCCGAGACTCCGAACAACATTCAGTCTCTTTCTCATAATACCATAACTACTCAAACAACGTTGAATCCTTAAGTGTGTCTCCCTACGGTTCGTGAATTATGCGGACATGATCGAGACACTTCTCCGAACAATAACAAATAGAGGAATCTGGAAATTCATATGGCTCCCACATATTTCTACGATTACTTTGCGATCGCATGAACCACTTACATACGATACCAATTTCCCTTTGTCTCACGATATGTTACTTATCCGAGGTTATGATCGTCGGTATCTCTGCATACCTAGTTCAACCTCGTTACTGATAAGTACTCTTTTCTCGTTCCCGTGATATGTGATCCCTTGTGAGCCAGTCACATGCTTGCAAGCTAATTGGATGACATTCCACCGAGAGGGCCCTGAGTATATCTATCCGTCATATGGATGGACAAATCCCACTCTTGATCCATGTGTCTCAACCAATACTTTCCGAACACTCAATGCCACCTTTATAGCCACCCAGTTACGGTGTGGTGTTTGATGTCATCAAAGCATCCATCCGGTAAAGGTGATATGCATGATCTCATGGTCGAAGGAATTAGGTTACTATGTATCAGAAAGCATATAGCAATTGAACTATTGAAATGACTTGATCCTTATGCTACGCTTATCTATAGGAGTATGTCCACCATATCATTCTACTAATGATATGATCTTGTTGTTGATAACATCTCAATGTTCATGATAGGGAAACCACAATCATTTATCAACCAACAAGCTAGTGAAGTATAGAGGCTATACTAGGGACTTCAAATTAAGTTTACAAATCACATAAGTATTAATGTTTCCTTGTTAATACTATTATAGCATGAATGTAAACATTTATCATAAACACAAAGATATAATAATAACTACATTTATTATTGCCTCTAGGGCATATCTCCAACAGTCTCCCACTTGCACTAGAGTCATCTAATCTAGATTACATGGTAATATACCGAACACCCATGGCAGTTTGGTGTTGGTCATGTTTTGCCCTCGGGAGAGGTTTAGTCAACGGATCCGCCACATTCAGATCTGTGTGTACTTTGCAAATCTTTATATCCCCATCCTGGATATGTTCTCGAATAGCGTGAAAACATAGCTTGATATGCTTCAGCTTCTTGTGTGACCTTGGTTCTTGCGCATTGGCTATGGCGCCCATGTTATCACAGTAGATAGACATTGGGTCCAGCGCACTAGGAACCACACCCAGCTCTGTAATGAAATCTTTCATCCATATCGCTTCTTGTGAAGCCTCTGAAGCAGCCATGTATTCCGATTCAGTTGAAGATCTCGCCACAACGCTTTGATTTGCACTCCTCCAGCTAACTGCTGCACCATTCAAAATAAATACGTATCCAGATTGTGATTTAGAATCATCCGGATCGGTGTTCCAACTAGCATCGGTGTAACCATTAACAACGAGCTGTTCATCACCTCCATAAGAAAGAACCATATCCTTAGTTCTTCTCAAGTACTTAAGGATGTTTTTGACCGCTGTCCAATGATCCACTCCTGGATCACTTTGATATCTGCTAGTTAAACTAACAGCATATGCAATGTCGGGTCTAGTACATAGCATGGCATACATTAGAGATCCTATGGCTGATGCATAGGGAGTCTTACTCATCCTTTCTCTATCTTCTGCCGATGTCGGACTTTGAGTTTTACTCAAGATCGTATTGGGCAACATGGGCAAGAACCCTTTCTTGCTTTCTTCCATTCCAAACCTCTTTAGAACTTTGTCCAAATATGTACTCTTTGACAATGATATTTGGCGTTTCGATCTATCTCTGTAAATCTTTATGCCTAATATGTAAGCTGCTTCGCCAAGATCCTTCATTGAAAAACTATTATTCAAATATTCCTTGACACTATTAAGAAGGTCTACATCATTCCCAATCAACAATATGTCATCCACATATAGTATTAAGAATGCTACAGAGCTCCCACTCACTTTCTTGTAAATACAAGCTTCTCCATAAGTTTGTACAAAAACCAAAACTTTTGATTACCTTATCAAAACGTTGATTCCAACTTCGGGATGCTTGCTTCAATCCATAGATGGACCGTTGAAGTTTGCATACCTTGTTAGCATCTTTAGGATCGACAAAACCTTTGGGTTGCATCATATACAACTCTTCATCAATATCTCCATTGAGGAATGCTGTTTTGACATCCATCTGCAATATCTCATAATCATAATATGCAGCGATTGCTAACATAATCCTCACAGACTTTAGCTTCGCTACCGGTGAGAAAGTCTCATCGTAGTCAACTCCTTGAATTTGTCGAAACCCTTTTGCGACAAGTCGAGCTTTATAGACAGTAACATTACCATCAGCATCTGTTTTCTTCTTGAAAATCCATTTGTTCTCGACAGCCTTTCGGCCATCCGGTAAGTCCACCAAAGTCCATACTTGGTTTTCGTACATGGATCCAATTTCGGATTTCATGGCTTCTTGCCATTTATTGGAATCTGGGCTCATCATCGCTTCCTCACATGTCTCGGGGTCATCGGTGTTGTCCACCAACATGACACTCATAACGGGATCATACCAATCTGGAGTGGTACGAGTTCTCGTTGACCTCCGAGGCTCTATAGCAACTTCAACCGAAGTTTCATGATCACCATCATTAGCTCCCTCTCTTATTGGTGCAGGCACCACAGGAACTTCTTCCGGTGCTGCGCTACTCGCAATTTCGAGAGAAGGTTCGACAACCTCGTCGAGTTCTACTTTCCTTCCAGTCACTTTTTTCGAGAGAAATTCCTTCTCTAGAAAGGATCCATTCTTGGCAATGAAGACTTTGCCTTCGGATCTATGATAGAAGGTATACCCAATAGTTTCCTTCGGGTATCCTATGAAGACGCATTTTTCCTCTTTGGGTTCAAGCTTGTCCGGCTGTAACTTCTTTACATAGGCTTCGCATCCCCAAACTTTAAGGAACGACAATTTAGGTTTCTTCCCAAACCATAATTCATACGGTGTCGTTTCAACGGATTTAGACGGTGCCCTATTTAAAGTGAATGCGGATGTTTCTAATGCATAACCCCAAAATGATAGCGGTAAATCTGTAAGTGACATCATAGAACGAACCATATCTAAGAGAGTTCGATTACGACGTTTGGACACACCATTACACTGTGGTGTTCCCGGCGGTGTTAATTGTGAAAGTATTCCGCATTTCTTCAAATGCTCGCCAAACTCGTAACTTAGATATTCACCTCCACGATCAGAACGTAGAAATTTAATCTTCTTGTTATGTTGATTCTCTACCTCACTTTGAAACTCCTTAAACTTCTCGAAAGTTTCGGACTTATGTTTCATGAAATAGATATACCCATATCTACTCAAGTCATCCGTGAACGTAAGAACATAACGATAACCACCGCGCGATGCCACACTCATTAGACCACACACATCGGTATGTATGATTTCCAATAAGTCCGTAGCTCGCTCCATCATACCAGAAAATGGAGTCTTAGTCATTTTTCCCATCAGACATGCTTCGCATCTTTCAAGTGATTCAAGAAGTCCATCGGAATGGAGTTTCTTCATACGCTTCACTCCAATGTTTCCAAGACGACAGTGCCACATATAGGTCGAATTATCGCTTGATTTCAAACGTTTAGCCTCAATGTTGTTGATATGTGTATTTCCACTATCGAGATTCAATAAGAATAGACCGTCTATCAAAGGTGCATGTGCGTAAAACATATTACTTATATAAATCGAACAACCATTATTCTCGGATTTAAACAAGTAACTGTCTCGCAATAAACAAGATCCTGATATAATGTTAATGCTCAACGCAGGCACCAAATAACAATTATTTAAGTATAAAACTAATCCCGATGGTAGATGAAGGGGTAACGTGCCGACCGCGATCACATCAACCTTTGATCCGTTTCCCACGCGCATCGTCACCTCGTTCTTCGCTAGCTTTCTTTTATTCTGCAGCACCTGTTTCGAGTTACAAATATGAGCAACCGAACCAGTATCAAATACCCAGGCACTACTACGAGTACTAGTGAGATACACATCAATAACATGTATATCAGATATACCTTTCTTCTTGATGTTGCCGTTCTTCAAATCCGCCAAGTACTTTGGGCAATTCCGCTTCCAGTGACTTTCTCCCTTGCAGTAAAAGCACTCAGTATCAGGCTTAGGTCCAGCCTTGGTCTTCTTCGCCGGCGTGGTAAGTTTCTTACCACCCTTCTTGAAGTGTCCCTTTTGCTTAGACTTGCCTTTCTTGAATTTGGTGGTCTTATTGACCAACAACACTTGGTGCTCTTTCTTGATCTCCACTTCTGCAGATTTCAACATGGCAAAGAGTTCTGGCAACGTCTTGTTCATGTTCTGCATGTTGTAGTTCATCACAAAGTTCTTGTAACTTGGTGGTAGTGATTGGAGGACACGGTAAATCCCCAAAGCATTAGGAATCACTATACCCAAGCTTTGAAGTTTGTTTGCGTGCCCAGACATCTTAAGCACATGCTCACTGACGGAGCTGCCCTCTTCCATCTTACAGTTAAAGAACTTTTCAGAAGCCTCATAGCTTTCAATTGCCGCATGAGTCTCAAAAATCAATTTGAGATCCTCGACAATATCATATGGGTCTGAATCCTCAAACCTTTTCTGAAGCTCCGATTCCAAACCATACAAGATAGCACACTGAACTATGGAGTAGTGATTCTTCCGAGCGAGGTAAACATTCTTTACTTCATCGGGAGCATCATCTGCAGGTGGGTCACCCAGCGGTGCATCCAGCACATAGGTCAAATTACCAGCTGTGAGGACAATCCTCAAATTGCGGAACCAATCCGCGAAGTTGCTTCCATTGTTTTTCAACTTTTCTTTCTCTAGGAACGCATTAAAATTGATGGTAGGGGCTGCCATAGATCTACAACATATTTGCAATAGTTTAGACTAAGTTTATGACAAATTGAGTTCAAATTAATTAATGTAATTAAACTAGGTGAACTCCCACTCAAAACAATATCCCTCACATTGTTTTAGTGATCACACGAACCAAATCCACCATATCAACACCGATCATCACGAGAGTTGACATAGTTTCAATGGCGAACAATCGACATGTTCATCATATCTACTATATGATTCATGCTTTACCTTTCGGTGATCCGTGTTCCGAGACCATGTCTGTACATGCTAGGCTCGTCAAGATCAAACCTTAGTTTCCGCATGAGCAAATCTGGCTTGCTCACGTTGTATACACTTGCAGAATCTAACACATCTGATCATCACGTGGTGCTTCGAAACAACAAGCTTTAGCAACGGTGCTAACTAAGGGTGAACACTTTATGACTTGAAATTGATGTGCATGAGGGATCATCTTATAATGCTACCGTCGTCTACTAAGCAATACAAGATGCATAAAGGATTAACATCACATGCAATTCAATATATATGTGATATGATATGGCCTTTCTTCTTTGTGCTTCCGATCTCCATCTTCAAGCACAAACATATTCTCCATCATCACCGGCATTGCATCAAGGTCAATGACGCTTCTCCATGGTTGTCGTCCACCGGCTTCAAATATTACAACTACTTTGAATAGACACGCGGGTCTTAACATAAATTAAAGACAACCATATGGCTCCTGCCGGTTGCCAACTTATAATAAGGAACATTGCATACATCAAATATAATCACAATCATGGCCATATCACATCACTGCACACCCCTGCAAAACAAAGTTAGACGCCTCTACTTTCTTTGCATATTTTACGTGGTTTGGGGCTTTCAATAAGTGTCGTTCTAACTTACGAACAAGAACCACAACATTGATACTAGCATTGTTGATCACCCGTTGTAAATTGGATCTTAACTATGCTAGGAGAAACAGGCACCCGCAAAGCCACTTATGCAATACAAGTTGCATGTCAAGCGAGGAGCAAGTCTCATGAACGATGTCATGTAAGGTTAGCCCGGGCCGCTTCATCCCAACATACCGCAAGATGCAAAGTACACAAGAAGCAATCGACAATAAAAGCATCAACGCCCACAATGACCATTGTGTTCTACTCGTGCAACAGATCTACATATAGACACGGCTCTGATACCACTGTAGGGGTTCGTAGAATGGAAAACAAAAATTTTCTATCGCATACAAACAAACAAGCCAAGATCTATCTACTAGATTGTAGCAACGAGTCGATGGAATAACTTACCCTCGAAGATTCCAAAGTGTTTAACGAGAGCGGATTCTCGTGGGTGATGTAGTCGTACTCTTCCCGATCTCAAGATCGTGTAGACGATCCTTCCGGCGCTGCGTTCCGGCAGCGCTCCCGCAGTCGGTCACACGTTCGGTACTCGACGAAGACCTTCCTCTCCCTTGTTCCAGCAGGCAGCGGAGGTTGTAGCACTCTCCTCGTGATTCCGGCAGCACAACGGCGTGGTACCGTAAGTACAGGGGAGATCCCGCAGGGCTTCGCCTTAAGCCGAAGCGAGTATGGTGGAGTATGAGAGAGGGCTATTAGTGGTCTGGGGATTAGACACACCAATTAGAAGGCTCTAAACCGAAGGCTAGGGCAATTAGAAGCTCTAAACCAAAACGGCTCTAAACCGGAGATTAGAGGATAGGAACTTGTGTGTCTAGAGGAGGAGGCCCTGCCCCTCCTTTTATAGGTGGGAGGCGCGGCCAAGGGGAGGGGAGTCCCTCCCCAAGTCGGCCTTGGTTGGCGCGCCGGCTTGGGGAGGAGACTCCTCCCCCAAGTCGGTTCCCAACTCCTCTTGCTTGTTTCCCACAGTTTCTTGTTTTAGCCGTTTGACTTTCAAACTTGACATTTGACTTTTCTGTTTTAGGATTCAATTTAATACTTTATTTGGAACAGAAAGAACACTTAGTACATGATGCAATCATTCCAATATGTAATGACACATTCATGTACCCCTCCCCCCTCCCGGAGTGCCGGACATTCTGGAACTTTCTAGAACATTCATCGGAATCATTTCCGAACTCCGAAACGGGACTTTCCTTATATGAATCTTATTCTCCGGACCATTCCGGATCACCTCGTGATATCCGGGATCCCATACGAGACTCCGAAAAACATTCGGTCTCTTTCTAATAATACCATAACTACTCAAACAACGTCGAATCCTTAAGTGTGTCTCCCTACGGTTCGTGAATTATGCGGACATGATCGAGACACTTCTCCGAACAATAACCAATAGAGGAATCTGGAAATTCATATGGCTCCCACATATTTCTACGATTACTTTGCGATCGAATGAACCACTTACATATGATACCAATTTCCCTTTGTCTCACGATATGTTACTTATCCGAGGTTATAATCGTCGGTATCTCTGCATACCTAGTTCAACCTCGTTACTGATAAGTACTCTTTTCTAGTTCCCGTGATATGTGATCCCTTGTGAGCCAGTCACATGCTTGCAAGCTAATTGTATGACATTCCACCGAGAGGGCCCTGAGTATATCTATCCGTCATATGGATGGACAAATCCCACTCTTGATCCATGTGTCTCAACCAATACTTTCCGAACACTCAATGCCACCTTTATAGCCACCCAGTTACGGTGTGGTGTTTGATGTCATCAAAGCATCCATCCGGTAAAGGTGATATGCATGATCTCATGGTCGAAGGAATTAGGTTACTATGTATCAGAAAGCATATAGCAATTGAACTATTGAAATGACTTGATCTTTATGCTACGCTTATCTATAGGAGTATGTCCACCATATCATTCTCCTAATGATATGATCTTGTTGTTGATAACATCTCAATGTTCATGATAGGGATACCACAATCATTTATCAACCAACAAGCTAGTGAAGTATAGAGGCTATACTAGGGACTTCAAATTAAGTTTACAAATCACACAAGTATTAATGTTTGCTTGTTAATACTATTTTAGCATGAATGTAAACATTTATCATAAACACAAAGATATAATAATAACTACATTTATTATTGCCTCTAGGGCATATCTCCAACAACCCCCTTGCCCTCCCCTCTTCATGTGGGTGGACACTCCACTCACAAATCTCCTTTAAATTCCCTCCACTCAAAAGTCCACTCAAATTCCCATTAAATTTCCACCAAATTTAATGCAAACTCTCATTAAATAAAACTCTTTTATTTTATTCAGAATTTTTTCAATTACTTTAATGACAAACATTCACAAATAAACCCTTGCTAGAATTCTATTTCACATGCATAACCACTTTATGCAATTTCACCCGAAAACCTGTTTCGGTATCTAGTGAAATAAATTCCTGCGCTTGTTCATTCTTTCGGCATGAAACATTTGCTCCAATTGGATGTCGGTGTCTCTTAAGTGTGTCACCCTACGGTTCGTGAATAATGCGGACATGATCGAGACCCCTCTCGGATCAATAATCAGAAGCGGGATCTGGAGACCCATACTGACTCCCACACATTCAACGATGACTTTCTTGTGATCGTCGGAACCTTTTACGCTAGTATCTTAATCCCTTTGTTTCACGATATATTACATGTCCGAGATTCGATCATCGGTATCTCCATACCTAGTTTGATCTCGTTACCGACATGCACTCTTTTCTCGTTCCTGTGATATAACATTCTAGTGATCAAATCACTTGCTTGCAAGCTAATCAATGTGATATCACCAAGAGGGCCCAGAGTATATCTATCCGTCATCAGGATGAACAAATTCCACTCTCGATCCATGAGCCTCAACATAACACTTTATTAGTTCTGAATCCATCTTTATAATCACCCTGTTACGGTGTGACGTTTGATGTTATCAAGAAACTCTTCCGGTGTTAGTGATTGACATGATCTCATGGTCTAAGGATTAGGATCACTTCGTAAGTTGTTATAGCAATATAAACTCAATGAATTTGATCGTAATGCTATACTTCGGATGAATGTTCATCACACCATTACACTAATGTTGTGATCCCGTTATTAACAACATCCAATGTCCATGATCAGGAAACCTTGATCATCTTGTTAATCAACGAGCTAGTTTATGAGAGAGGCATAACTAGGAACTTTCTGTTTGTTTATTAAACACACATGTATTAACGTTTCCGTATTAATACAATTATAGCATGGAAAATAAACATCTATCATATACTTGGAATACACATAATAAACACTTTATTATTGCCTCTCAGGGCATATTCCCTTCACAAATACATTTCCCCGCGTCAAATAATGTAGCCGAGTACGAAGCACTCGTCCATGGATTAAAGGTGGCAAAAGAGATTGGCATACGTCGGATCCTATGTTACGGGGATTCAGATCTAGTAGTATAGCAAGTATTAGGCAATTGGGACGCGCTAGATGCGAATATGGACCTATATAGATTTCATGTGCAAAAAATTAGTGGATACTTCGATGGATGTGAGTTTCATCATATACCTTAGGCAGAAAATGACGCTGCAGACACGCTGTCAAAACTCGGATCAACTAGGCAATCAATTCCCCCGGGTATCGCCCTAGAACACCTGAGAAAACCATCAATAACACCATCACCAGAGTCTGAGTCCATCTATATCTCGGCAGAATCAAGAGAAGATGCCAATGGAAGTTGATAGAGAATATAACCCGGAAGTTCCAAAAGTGAACCCGTCCATCGCACGAATGGATATGGAAAAATCCGAGGCTGTTATGTCAGCAGAAAATATAGAAATAGATAGTGAAATTATCCCAGAGAAAATCATGCCGACATGGGCCCAACCCATATTTTCCTTCCTTAAGGATGCAATTTTGCCGAGTAATGAGGTACTGGCTCGACAGACAGTAAGAAGAGCAAAGGCTTATACAATCTTAAACAATGAGCTGTATAAAAGAAGCGTCACAAGCGTGATGTAGAGATGTGTTGACTCGGCAGAATGCTAGGAAATCCTCCTAGATATACATCAAGGAGAATGTGGGCATCACGCCTCGTCCAGAGCTTTAGTGGCCAAAGCATTCAGGCATGAATTTTATTGGCCGACGGCGTTGAAAGAGGCCAAAGAATTGGTAGAAAAATGTAATGGTTGCCAAAGATACGCCAGCAAGATACATATGCTATCGTTCGAGTTAAAGACAATACCAATTACTTGGCCATTTTCTGTATGGTGCTTGGATATGGTGGGACCCTTCAAGCCATCCCGGGGCGGAATGACTCACATTTTAGTCACGGTGGATAAGTTCACAAAGTGGATTGGAGTAAAACCAATAAAAAAGTGTGATGGACCAGCAGCAGTAAAATTCCTCAAAGATATTATCTTGAGATATGGTTATCCACATAGTGTTATTACAGACAATGGCACAAACTTTGCTGAAGGGGCTTTTGCTAGATTCTGCCAAGAAAAACACATATGACTAGATGTCGCCTCGGTGGCTCACCCAGCATCAAATGGGCAGGTAGAAAGATCTAATGGACTAGTATTGTCCGGAATAAAACCCCGACTCGTCGAACCTCTGCAAAGGTCGGCAGGATGCTGGATCGAGGAACTACCAGCAGTGCTATGGAGCCTCAGAACTACACCAAACAGGTCAATAGGGTATACCCCATTTTTTCTAGTATATGGGGCAGAAGCCGTGCTTCCAGCCGACATAATACATGATTCGCCAAGAGTAACCCAGTATACAACCGCTGAGGTAAATGAGGTAGCTCGGCAAGATGATGTCGATTTACTAGAAGAGGCCAGGGAGTTGGCACTATCAAGGTCAGCTATTTATCAGCAATACCTACGACGATATCACTGTAGGGGTTCGTAGCATGGAAAACAAAAAATTTCTATCGCATACAAACAAACAAGCCAAGATCTATCTACTAGATTGTAGCAACGAGTCAATGGAATAACTTACACTTGAAGATTCCAAAGCGGTTAACGAGAGCAGATTCTCGTGGGTGATGTAGTCGTACTCTTTCCGATCTCAAGATCGCGTAGACGATCCTTCCGGCGCCACGTTCCAGCAGTGCTCCCGCAGTCGGTCACACGTTCGGTACTCGACGAAGACCTTCCTCTCCCTTGTTCCAGCAGGCAGCGGAGGTTGTAGCACTCTCCTCGAGATTCCGGCAGCACAACGGCGTGGTACCGGAAGTAGAGGGGAGATCTCGCAGGGCTTCGCCTTAAGCCGGAGCGAGTATGGTGGAGTATGAGAGAGAGCTTTAGTGGTCTAGGGTTTAGACACACCAATTAGAAGGCTCTAAACCGAAGGCTAGGGCAATTAGAAGCTCTAAACCAAAACGGCTCTAAACCGGAGACTTTGGCTAGGGTTTAGATTAGAGGATAGGAACTTGTGTGTCTAGAGGAGGAGGCCCTGCCCCTCCTTTTATAGGTGGGAGGGGATTCCCTCCCCAAGTCGGCCTTGGTTGGCGCACCGGCTTGGAGGGACTCCTCCCCCAAGTCGGTTCCAACCTCCTCTTGCTTGTTTCCCACAGTTTCCTGTTTTAGCCGTTTGACTTTCAAACTGGCTGTTTGACTTTTCTGTTTGGGATTCAATTTAATCCTTTATTTGGAACAGCAAGAACACTTAGTACATGATGCAATCATTCCAATATTCAATGACACATTCATGTACCCTCCCCCCCGGAGTGCCGGACAATCCAGAACCTTCTAGAACATTCCCGATGAAAACACCGGAATCATTCCCGAACTCCGAAACGGGACTTTCCTTATATGAATCTTATTCTCCGGACCATTCCGGATCACCCCGTGATATCCCGGATCCCATCCGAGACTCCGAACAACATTCGGTCTCTTTCTCATAATACCATAACTACTCAAACAACGTCGAATCCTTAAGTGTGTCTCCCTACGGTTCGTGAATTATGCGGACATGATCGAGACACTTCTCCGAACAATAACCAATAGAGGAATCTGGAAATTCATATGGCTCCCACATATTTCTACGATTACTTTGCGATCGAATGAACCACTTACATACGATACCAATTTCCCTTTGTCTCACGATAGTTTACTTATCCGAGGTTATGATCGTCGGTATCTCTGCATACCTAGTTCAACCTTGTTACTGATAAGTACTCTTTTCTCGTTCCCGTGATATGTGATCCCTTGTGAGCCAGTCACATGCTTGCAAGCTAATTGGATGACATTTCACCGAGAGGGCCTAGAGTATATTTATCCGTCATATGGATGGACAAATCCCACTCTTGATCCATGTGTTTCAACCAATACTTTCTGAACACTCAATGCCACCTTTATAGCCACCCTGTTACGGTGTGGTGTTTGATGACATCAAAGCATCCATCCGGAAAAGGTGATATGCATGATCTCATGGTCGAAGGAATTAGGTTACTATGTATCAGAAAGCATATAGCAATTGAACTATTGAAATGACTTGATCTTTATGCTACGCTTATCTATAGGAGTATGTCCATCACATCATTCTCCTAATGATATGATCCTGTTGTTAATAACATCTCTATGTTCATGATCAGGAAACCATGATCATATATTAACCAACAAGCTAGTTTAACAAGAGGCTTTACTAGGGACTCTTATTTTAGTTTACAAATCACACAAGTATTAATGTTTCCGGTTAATACAATTATAGCATGGTATGTAAACATTTATCATAAGTGTGAAGATATGATAATAACCACTTTATTATTGCCTCTTGGGCATATCTCCAACAGTCTCCCACTTGCACTAGAGTCAATAATCTAGTTTCAAACCTTTGTGTATTCAACACCTATGGCTTTCCGGTGTTGTATGTACACGATTGCTAGTGGTCAACTCATCTCCGGATCTGACACTTCCAGGTCCGTGTGTAATTGCATGTCTTTGCGTCTCTATACATCACTCATTCTCTAATGAGATGGCTTTGTATAAATTTGGTCTTTCGGTGTGACCTTTAGCTCTTTGGGGTTAAAACATGTTGATAATATTGTCGCACAATATATCTTCATAGTATTATCCCACTGTGAACTACGCCTAGTTTGATAACAAACTACTTGACACAAATGCCCTCTTTTGCTGCTAAAATAGCAGTCATATACTTAGCCTTTTGTTGTAGTATCTGTCACAATGTCTTAACTTTGGAACTCATCCAAATCCATTATGGAACTTACTTTCCATTATATTGTGCCACCCTTAGTTTAGATTGAGATAAACTTAATTTGTACTTTGTGACAAAACTAGTATCAATGTAGTACTTTTACAATGAACTAACCATCTATTTGTCACTTCTACAAATATTATACTCTTAGTTCTTCCAAAAGATCATAAGAATATCCTTACTATTGTCCAATGATCATTTTACGAATCATTCTGGTATATGCTCACAACATTTAGAGCATAGGACATATCTGGATTTGTACATATCACAGTATGATTGATATAAATACTCTTTGTGATTTCATACATCAAGTATCAATCTATACTTGATTATTTGTTTCACTTTACCAAATGTCAATACACTTGAATATATCATCAACATTGAACTCATTCAATCCTTTCTGTGCGACAATGTAGAGGTCCTGCCCAATATGGTAGATCCCTCCTGTGTTTTACAATGCTAGTCCCTGGATCAATAGCTAGCATCCACAGTAAGATGTAATATCAAGAAACAAGGTCAAAATATAACTTTATAACCAGGAATAATATAATTTTATTACATCATACATAGCTCATATGGCTATTGCAATACATTGCAGCGGAATAAATGTAGTCATGGGTCCTTCATCTTCAAAGTGCCACAGGCAGATGTTGGTTGTAGACTCTGTAGTCCTAGTCAATCAAACAATCTTCATATAATAAAACAATCAACCTGCAACATTACAGGTTACAGCCACAAGGGTCAATACATTTTGAATTGTATTGGCAAGTTTCACTTTCATGTAAATAAGAGTGGGTCCTATCAATACATGCATATTTGGCTAAGTAGAGTTTAAGGCTTATTTGCATAAAGCAACATTTATCCTATCATTTCAAAATGGTTTTGGTCCTTTGTCAAATCTCTTTTTCAAGTACCTTGAACTCCTTGGTAGAAATTCAAGTGTTCAGGTCCTCGTCAAAATCCCTTGAGCTACTTGGTAACCCCAAGTGCTTCAAGTTTTATCAAAATCTCATGAGTTCCTTGGTAACCCCAAGTGCTTCAAGTTTTATCAAAATCTCATGAGTTCCTTGGTAACCCCAAGTACATCATGCTCTTGAGCACCTTGGTAAACCCCAAGTGCAACAAGTTTAACAAAATCTCTTTGAATTCCTTGGTACCCCCAAGTGCATCAAGTTTTTATATTAGAAGTTGGAATGTCGAGATTTCCCATGGTTCAAACTTTAGTTGCTCAGTATTGTCCATAACCGGGGACACGGCTAAGTACTTAGATTTTATTAACTTCTGCAGAAGGAGTACACTTTACCCACATGACACAATCCCATCTTGTTGCCACCAGTGGCCTACTGGATTAGTGCTCACCAAGATGGAGTACTGGCAGACAGAGAGTGTGACGAAGTCTTTCCAAAAGGTCCTCCCATACATCATTGTTAGCTTGTCTTCAGCCCCCATGAAGCATTCCAGATCCCCATGTCCGGTAACCAAAGACAATGTATGGGTCTTCCTAATGTAGTTGACTAAGCCAGAGCCATAATAGCATGTGGTTGTACACGAAAGCCACAATTGGAGAAACATGTTCAATCTCTAAGTTTCCTAGGTGGTTTTCATTTTGACCACAACACAAAGTGATTGCCATAGACATGGTTCCTTTTGTTGCCACCTTCTCCAAAAACATAAAGTGTCCACCACCTAGGTGGTTCATTGAGTCCTTGTTTTATTATGTAAAACACAAGTCCTTTTCTCAACCTTTGTAAAATCTCAACATGTATCTCTTTTCAAAACATTGCATGGCTAAGCATGTACAACTTCAATATTTTTGCTAAGGAGTGTATAGGGAATCCTATTAGGATTAGCATAGCATAAGTATAAAACATTTTCATGCATGTTTACAAAATCCACTAAGTATAATGAAAATAGTAGGCCTTTTGTATGATAGTGTAACTTGCCTTTTTGGTAGGGAATGAGGATTTCACTCCTTGATCTTGCTAGTCTCACACTTGCTAAATCCACTACAATCATTCAAACAAGCATAGTATCAAGTAGCATTCCAATATTCAATCAATATTTCACTCACACAAGGCAATGGATTCTAAGTCATGCATGGAAACCTGCTTAAGATGGTTTTATTCACAAGGAAGGTATCCACTAGGCTTTTAACTTTGTAAGGTCCACATTGGTCATTTACCAAGATGGCAAAGTTATTTGCAAAAACATTTTATCTCAAAACTATTTTAAAACCCATTCATCATTTTATGTGATGAAATTATTTCCTTATCAAAGCAAAACTTTATGTTTTTCAACAAGTGAGTTGCCCTTGGCAAGGCTTGGTGTTTTGGGTCAGTAAGTTTGGTTCATAACATTTTCCCAAAGTTTTTCTTGAAAAAAAAACATTTCCATAATAAAATCAATGAGTTTATTTGGCTAGAAAATGGCTAAGTTGAATAATTCAACTTAAATTTCACAAAAATCATTTTTAACACAATGGGTTGGTTCCTAGGGTCAGTAAGGTCACACAATCCATTTTGCAAAAGATTTAATCCTAGAATCAATTTTAAACAATTTTTATACTCTAAACAAGTACACAAATGTTTCTGTAAATTCAAACAAGCTAACAGATACTATTTTCAAAACTAAGGCCATGGTTGGCTAGGGCTTGTTCTCCTGATTTCATTGATATAAAAGTTGCTAAATTTGGACGTGTGGTTTGAAAGTTACAAGGGTTTGAAGTTTGCAATTTAAATCAGATTCAAATCTGTTTTTAGTTTAAAACCTGGCCACGCGTCATGATTTAACTGGCCGGTACCGGTTCAGCCGGATCGACATCGTGGAACGTTAGATCTAGTTAGATCGAGTGGCTCAGATCGAGTACCTCTTCGCGATTAAGTGATCTATCGGGAGCGTCGGATCGTGATCCTACGACGCTAATGTGCTCGACCATTTGCGAGCGGCGCCGGCGGTGGCTAGCGGCGGCGACGGTCAGATAGTGGCGGCGCTGGCGAAACAGGAAACGAGGGAGAGGCTGGCAGGGCTTACCAGGCTCGCAGAGACCTGCTGATGCTCGTGGTGGGGTTGGCTACGCGAGGGGCGCAAGGGGTTGCTGCTAATTGCTCGTCGGAGAAGCTGCGAGCGGCGGTGCCCTCTGGTTGTTGTCGAGGATGATGCTGCAGATCACCAGGAGGTAAACAGAACCCATAGTCAGGAGCGCAAGGACACGGCGAAGGTGTGTGCGTGAACGAGAAGGCGCGGGGCGGTCGGGTTCACCTGGGAGACGTCGCCGGAGAAGAAGCAGACACGGCGGCGCTCTGTGCTTGACGATGGCGAGGATTGGGGCGCCCTAAGATAAACAGAAAGTGCCGTTAGGTTCGAATGAGCTTGGAGATCATCATCGTGTTCTCGGGGAGGAGAGGGGCGACCAGAATCTACCTGTGGGGCTCGTCGGAGAAAGAGTCAGACGCGGCGGCGTCGGGGGTTTGTCGTAGTCGGGGTTCTGGCGCACCCGCGGGCGAACTGGGAGTACTAGGAGGTGCGTGAGGTCGAGAGGAGTCCACTCGCGTGAAGTAGAGGCAGAGGGGTGGTCGGAGTTGGCCGGAATTGCTGCGACAGCTCGTCGGAGCAGAGGACGCTCGGGGAGGAATTGAGGGCGGTCTAAGGCGTGCCAGTGCGAGGTGTCAGAGGGGAATTATAGAGGAGGCTTGGGCGTTTCAACCTGCGTGATCAAAGCTGGTAACGGTGGTTGAATTAAGGCAAATTTAAGCGGGAGGAATCAACGGCAGAACGAGAGAGAAGAACTAGTCGCTGCGGGGTGGAGAGGAAAAACAGTGGAGGTGGGTCTACCTGTCAGTGGGGAAAGAAAATGAGGGGGAGGTCCACATGTCAGTTCCTCTGTGGGTTTAAAAGGGAGTGTGAAACGTTTTCTTTCGGGGAAGGGGAGTTGGGCTGGTTGGTGGGCTTAGTGGGCTGCCTGGGTTGGGTTGGCCCTTTTCCATTTTTTTATTCTGTGTTATTTCTCCTTTTCTATTTTATTTCCTGTTTTGAATTTCATCCAACCATTCAAGCATTCAAATGATTCAAACAATTTCAAACATTTGTAATGAGTTTTTGGTTCTGTTTATCAACAAAGTCCAAAGTCCAAAATTTAATATTTATTTTAAGACTCATTTATTGATTAAATAAAATGGATCTTTAGTTATTTAATAAATTAGGGTTTGGTTTATTTTAATAAAATCTTCTTTTGAAATCCAAGTATTTTCAAAACCAAATCAGTAGGTTTTATTTGAATTTAGAAGATACTTAAAACACTTGTTTAAAATAAAATCAAATAACATTTTATTTAGGTCCATTAATAATTATATATAATAGACTTTCATTATTAAAATCAATAGGATATGTTTTATTGGGATATTTATTTTGAAATCTAAAATAAACCAAAACATTTCAGTAAGTTTTGTTTGAGTATATACTTTACTTAGAAAACTTATTAAAAAAAAATTTAATAAGTTTTGATATTTTAATTAGAATAGTAAAACCTTTTATTCAAATAAATAGGATATTAAAATCTCTATTATTTTATTTAAACAATAAAATGTTTTTAATTCCCAAAGTTTGGCCAAGGATTAATTTGGCTTTATAACATAATCTTTATTTATAAACTTCTATTTCATCTGAAAACAAATCTTTTCATTTGATTGTTTTTAAAATAATATTTCTAATTGTTTCCTTTCATGAAATGTTTATCTTTTTTTTTTAAATCCTTTTAGGATTTTATTTCATTCAAATGGGTTTGAGGTTCTACTTTAATTCAAAAAGTTTCTTCTGGCTCTGAAAATCAAACAAAGTTTTATTTTATTCATTTATTTTCACATTACAAGATTTGGAAAATCTTGGGATGTGACAGACAAGAACCTCTTCTTGAAGTTTCTATATTGAACTCATTCAATATCTTGTCTATGTACTTCTGGCACAACCATATTCTCGTCTATTGATGCCAAATATTTGGGTTTTGCCTAAGTCTTTCATCGGGATGAAATTCTTAATATGTGTTAATAAAAGATACATTATTTCCAATCAACAATATGTCTTCCACATAATGTATTAGAAATATGTCTTAGCGCTCCCACTTAATTTCTTGCAAATGCAAGCATCTTCATCGTCTCTAATGAACTTTTAAACTCCTTTAACAGTTTCATCACAGTGAAGATTCCAACTCCGCGATGCTCACTTTAACCATTGAAGTTTGCATACGCTTTTAGCATCCTTTGAATTAACAAAACCCTATGGACCGTGTTATGCACATGTCCTAGGTAACGATTCTATTAGAAGAACTTGTTTTGTTTATTCAACTACCATATAACTAATTATATGTAGTGGTTGCTACATTAATCCGTTTAGACTAAAAATCGCTATGAAAGATCAAATCTTGTCATATACAACCTTTGAACATTGTTGTGAACTCTTTCCCAACATGACGACTATTTCATAGATGTGAAACATCCATGTCTATTTCTTTATAGATCCAAATATGACTGTAAGGTCTTGTACCTTTTCAGAGGGTCTTTCAAGTTCAAAGCTTGATCTCTCGCATATGGAACTATCACGGATTTTATGGCTTCAAGCCATTTGACGGAGTCAGGGCTCATCATCGCTTCTTTTCATGTAGTCGGATCATTATTGTTAAATAATGATTTAACTCTCAAATCTTGGTATTTGATTGTTCATCCGACCTACCTTTTTCAATAGGAACTTGGATCTCCGTGACCACAACCTTTGAGGTACGTGATCCATGAGCATTGTTGCTGCCTCCGGAACACTTTTCGGCGCTGTGCAACTCTGCACATATAGCTAAGGTTCTTTTAACCTTATCAAAGTTCTATTGTCCTCCCACTTCACTTTTCACGAAAAATTCCTTCTCAAAGAAACTTGACGTTTTAAGTGACAAAACACTTTTGTCTCCGATGTTATGGAGGAGTACTTAACAGTTATTCGAAATAACATGCAAAGACAGGTTCATCCGACTTTGGTTGCAAACATCTTTCTTATGCATAGCATACCAATGTTTAAGAAAGGACTACTTGGGTTTTATCCCAAACCATAACTTTATATGGTGTCATTTCAACGGATTATGATGGAGCTCTTTTCAGTGGAAAAACGGTAATCTCCAAAGCTTTTAATCTTTAAAATATAATGGCAGTTTTATGAATTACACCTTCGATCTTACCATGTCAAACAAGGTTTAATTACATATCTCGAACGCTCCATACTCTTATGGTGTTTCGGGAAAATGCAAATCCACGGAACGATTCCTTAAATCTTAGGTATTATGCTAAAATTGTGACTCAAATATCTTCCTTTATGATCTTATCATAAACTATTTATATTCTTGTTAAAATGATTTTGCACTTCATCTTGAAAGTCTTCGAACTTTTCAAATGTTTCATACTTCATCCTTATTAAGTAAATATTCATATATTCACTCAAATTTTGGAGAAAGCATATGAAGTTGAAATCCATCGCTCTTGACTACACATAATGGATTTCATACAACAATATGTACAAGTTCCAATAAGCTAGTCATTCGTTCCCTTTTGGCCTATGAACGAAGTTTTAATTATCTCTAGGAAAGTTTCACAAGCGTCATTTGATCAAAAGCAAACAGACTCCAAAATTCCATCCATATGGAGTTTCTTCATGTTTTCTTTCCAATATAATTTAGACTGCGATGTCACTTCCTAAGTGATCTTTCAATCAATTTGTCTTTCGACATTTTTAGCACTAGTTTTTGGATGTGATGTTTCCAACGAGATTTGTGAATCATCCATATTTTATGGATTACGGCAATTATTTGAACAACCCTTTTGTTCTCATAATACCTGATAAAACAAATCTTGAAGGTAAGCTTTGATGTTTAATGAGCAACACAATAACCCTTTATTTGTTCTCGATGAACATCATCACATATTCTTTTGCTAATTACTTAGGCCACTGTAGTTCATGAATTTTGTTGTTTCGTATGACGATTCATACCAACAAATTCAGTATTAAATACTTAAGAACCACATTGTTTAATAAGCAAAGAATATAGCCATAACATGTATATCATCTATATACTTAAACTGAACAATTCTAGTCTTTTCTTTTCTGCCATATACTTATGAGATTCTCTTTCAGTATTTCCTTTTCTGTTTGAAAGAATCTATCAACATCAATTAGTGGAGTCATTCATATGACACATAGTCCAAAGCGTGTATAGTTAAATACCAATGTCTTTGGACTTGCACTTTGAAGTAGATCACCATCATCAAATGTTTGGTGTTCTTTCAAATTCCTTTCTTTAGTAATCTCTTGGTGTAGTAAATATTTTACCTACATCAAATATTCCATGATTAAGCTACTATTAGCTTGTAACGGTGAATCGTGAGTATAATGTTGCTCTCCCAAAAACTTTTGGAGGTTTAGGACAACTAGTGTCTCCAACCTTTTGCAAATTCTCATCAAAATATGAGAACATGAACTTTTCCATATTATACTCTATCATGTTGTAACCAAAACTTCGTTTCAGATATCACAATATCTTCCACACATCATGGTTTCTGAAACAACTCTTTCAGATCCTAGATAACCTTGATATTAAGAGAATCCTTTGAATATCAAGAATCATGGAGACAAACATGATACTTATATACTAACACTTGGAATTGTTACTCTTGATTTAATACTAATTATTAAACTTCATGGAGTAACCGGAACTTACTGAAAGTTTGCAATAGGACTTTAAACTTTAGATTAACACTTCAAAACAATACGATACCAGTTCATAAAGTAACTAACCAGAATTCTATAGTTCTATCATCTCAATTATAACTAAGCGCAAGGTGGTAAACGGATGCCAATGACTACAACAACTATGCAAATTCACTTTGATTTAGTTTATGATAAATTGAGTTCTAATTAATAATTAAATTAATCTAGGTGAACTCCCACTCAAAACAATATCCCTCACATTGTTTTAGTGATCACACGAACCAAATCCACCACATCAAAACCGATCATCACGAGAGTTGATATAGCTTCAATGGCGAACAATCAACATGTTCCTCATATCTACTATATGACTCATGCTCTACCTTTCGGTAATCCGTGTTCCTGAGGCCATGTCTGTACATGCTTGGCTCATCAAGATCAAACCTTAGTTTCCGCATGAGCAAATCTGGCTTGCTTACGTTGTATACACTTGTAGAATCTAACACACCCGATCATCACGTGGTGCTTCGAAACAACAAGCTTTAGCAACGGTGCTAACTAAGGGTGAACACTTTATGACTTGAAATTCATGTGCATGAGGGATCATCTTATAATGCTACCGTCGTCTACTAAGCAATACAAGATGCATAAAGGATTAACATCACATGCAATTCATAATATGTGATATGATATGGCCTTTCTTCTTTGTGCTTCCGATCTCCATCTTCCAGCACGAACATGATCTCCATCATCACCGGCATTGCATCAAGGTCAATGACGCCTCTCCATGGTTGTCGTCCACCGGCTTCAACTATTACAACTACTTTGAATAGACATGCGGGTCTTAATAGAAATTAAAGACAACCATATGGCTCCTGCCGGTTGCCAACTTACAATAAGGAACACTGCATACATCATATATAATCACAATCATGGCCATATCACATCACTGCACACCCCTGCAAAACAAAGTTAGACGCTTCTACTTTCTTTGCATATTTTACATGGTTTGGGGCTTTCAATAAGTGTCGTTCTAACTTACGAACAAGAACCACAACATTGATACTAGCATTGTTGATCACCCGTTTTAAATTGGATCTTAACTATGCCAGGAGAAACAGGCACCCGCAAAGCCACTTATGCAATACAAGTTGCATGTCAAGCGTGGAGCAAGTCTCATGAACGATGTCATGTAAGGTTAGCCCGGGCCGCTTCATCCCAACATACCGCAAGATGCAAAGTACATAAGAAGCAATCGACAATAAAAGCATCAATGCCCACAATGACCATTGTGTTCTACTCGTGCAACAGATCTACATATAAACACGGCTCTGATACCACTGTAGGAGTTCGTAGCATGGAAAACAAAAATTTTCTATCGCATACAAACAAACAAGCCAAGATCTATCTACTAGATTGTAGCAAAGAGTCAATGGAATAACTTACCCTCGAAGATTCCAAAGCGGTTAACGAGAGCAGATTCTCGTTTGTGATGTAGTCATACTCTTTCCGATCTCAAGATCGCGTAGACGATCCTTCCGGCGCCACGTTCCAGCAGCGCTCCCGCAGTCGGTCACACGTTCGGTACTCGACGAAGACCTTCCTCTCCCTTGTTCCAGCAGGCAACGGAGGTTGTAGCACTCTCCTCGAGATTCCGGCAGCACAACGGCGTGGTACCGGAAGTAGAGGGGAGATCTCGCAGGGCTTCGCCTTAAGCCGGAGCGAGTATGGTGGAGTATGAGAGAGAGCTTTAGTGGTCTAGGGTTTAGACACACCAATTAGAAGGCTCTAAACCGAAGGCTAGGGCAATTAGAAGCTCTAAACCAAAACGGCTCTAAACCGGAGACTTTGGCTAGGGTTTAGATTAGAGGATAGGAACTTGTGTGTCTAGAGGAGGAGGCCCTGCCCCTCCTTTTATAGGTGGGAGGGGCGGCCAAGGGGAGGGGAGTCCCTCCCCAAGTCGTCCTTGGTTGGCGTGCCGGCTTGGAGGGACTCCTCCCCCAAGTCGGTTCCAACCTCCTCTTGCTTGTTTCCCACAGTTTCCTGTTTTAGCCGTTTGACTTTCAAACTGGCCATTTGACTTTTCTGTTTGGGATTCAATTTAATCCTTTATTTGGAACAGCAAGAACACTTAGTACATGATGCAATCATTCCAATATTCAATGACACATTCATGTACCCTCCCCCCCCCCCGGAGTGCCGGACAATCCAGAACCTTCTAGAACATTCCCGATGAAAACACCGGAATCATTCCCGAACTCCGAAACGGGACTTTCCTTATATGAATCTTATTCTCCGGACCATTCCGGATCACCTCGTGATATCCCGGATCCCATCCGAGACTCTGAACAACATTCGGTCTCTTTCTCATAATACCATAACTACTCAAACAACGTCGAATCCTTAAGTGTGTCTCCCTACGGTTCGTGAATTATGCGGACATGATCGAGACACTTCTCCGAACAATAACCAATAGAGGAATCTGGAAATTCATATGGCTCCCACATATTTCTACGATTACTTTGCGATCGAATGAACCACTTACATACGATACCAATTTCCCTTTGTCTCACGATAGTTTACTTATCCGAGGTTATGATCGTCGGTATCTCTACATACCTAGTTCAACCTTGTTACTGATAAGTACTCTTTTCTCGTTCCCGTGATATGTGATCCCTTGTGAGCCAGTCACATGCTTGCAAGCTAATTGGATGACATTTCACCGAGAGGGCCCAGAGTATATCTATCCGTCATATGGATGGACAAATCCCACTCTTGATCCATGTGTTTCAACCAATACTTTCTGAACACTCAATGCCACCTTTATAGCCACCCTGTTATGGTGTGGTGTTTGATGACATCAAAGCATCCATTCGGAAAAGGTGATATGCATGATCTCATGGTCGAAGGAATTAGGTTACTATGTATCAGAAAGCATATAGCAATTGAACTATTGAAATGACTTGATCTGTATGCTACGCTTATCTATAGGAGTATGTCCATCACATCATTCTCCTAATGATATGATCCTGTTGTTAATAACATCTCTATGTTCATGATCAGGAAACCATGATCATATATTAACCAACAAGCTAGTTTAACAAGAGGCTTTACTAGGGACTCTTATTTTAGTTTACAAATCACACAAGTATTAATGTTTCCGGTTAATACAATTATAGCATGGTATGTAAACATTTATCATAAGTGTGAAGATATGATAATAACCACTTTATTATTGCCTCTTGGGCATATCTCCAACAATCACAGCAAGAAAGTCAATCCAAGAGTGTTCAAAGAAGGAGATTTGGTTCTTCGGCTAGTGCAACGCAGAGCCGACATGCACAAACTATCACCCCCATGGGAGGGGCCATTCATCGTGAGTAAAGCATTGCACAATGATGCATATTACCTAATCAATGCTCAGTCACCAGAAAAGAACAAGGCAAATAAAGCCGCCGAAGAATCGAAAAGACCATGGAACATAGCTTTACTTCGTCCATTTTACTCGTAGGAGCCATCTAGGGTACGTTGTAATATGACGCTTCAAGTCGAAGTATCAACTATGTATTAAACTTCGACACTTTTGAGCAGTGACTCGGGGATTGCCCTATGCTATTTCTTATCTGAGTTATGTATTAAACCTCGGCACCTTTGAGCAGTGACTCGGGGACTGCCCTATGCTATTTCTTATCTGAGTTATGTATTAAACCTCGGCACCTTTGAGCAGTGACTCGGGGACTGCCCAATGCTATTTCTTATCTGAGTTATGTATTAAACCTCGGCACCTTTGAGCAGTGACTCGGGGACTTCCCTATGTTATTTCTTATCTGAGTTATGTATTAAACCTCGGCACCTTTGAGCAGTGACTCGGGGACTGCCCTATGTTATTTCTTATCTGAGTTATGTATTAAACCTCGGCGCCCTGAGCAGTGACTCGGGGACTGCCCTATGTTATTTCTTATTTTGAATCATGCATTCAACCCCGACGCCTTGAGAAATGACTCAGGGGTTACCCCGTAAGGTTCTCTGCATTAACCCATGAAATATATTTCAGCAACTAGGTTTGCAACTCGGAAACGACCACATGGTCCAAGGTAATTCTTTGAGAACACGCAAGAACTAGATAGCCCAAGTGATAACTCGGGGACTAGTAGGTTTAATGGATTATTTGTCGCCAAACACATAAAATTTCCATAGCTCAGCAAACAAAGATCTCTAAGAATGATGCAAAAAGAGTAACACTCCTAGCGAAACGAAGTATGATAAGGGGGCAACTTATTGTTTCACTTTTCCAGATACGGGCTTCGAGCTTTATATCTCGGATAGAGGTCAAGAACACAATGGCCAAGCCGTCGAATTTATAAAGGCCAGGCAATATAAGTGCCGAACTAAGTTCAACCACATGAAAACATACGATCCAAACCTATGAGATTGAAGGTCGCCAAAGCAAAGATATAAAGCTACAAGATCTGTTTAGACAAACTAATAATGATCACCGTCAACCATGCCTCAGCGGCAACAGGCAAAAAGGGTTCGTACCACACAGAAAGTCGGAAATTTTTTTCACACACATCATACGCCCGGCATACCGGGGACTGGAAATAATTTAAGAAGTTTTTTGAACCTAAGGGGCAGCGGCATGATCAGGCACTGGGCGCTCCAAGGTAGACGGTGCCTCGGCCGAAGTTACTTCGCCCTCCACAGAAGAAATAGTAACTTTGGGGGAAGTCCTGGGCTGCCGAGAAACGTTAGTTTGAGCTTGAGAGTGTCCAGTCCCTTTGGAAGATGATCGCGCATCGCCGTCCCCATCCGAGCTTGCGCTGGAATCACCGGAGTTGTCCGAGTCGCCCTCACCCTCATCCTGGTCGGCCGAATCATTATCAGAGGCATCTTCGATTTCGACGTCGTCCGTTGGATTGGGAAGAAAACTCGGCCCTTCAATCCAGTTATGCACATCAGCATACTCAACAAGCTGGAAGGCACGAGCTTGGCGGCGAGTGACGAATTCTGGATCCTCAACCCAACAGGAGCCAGTGCGCAAGTTTATCAAGGTGTCGAGCGAAATGTCCTCGTACCAAGACATAATGACTGTGAGCGCCATATCAGCACCAGCCCGTCCAGCGGATTCCCTCCAGAGATTTAACTGGCTCTGGGATGCCATTAATCTTTCCACCAATATCTTGATCTCGTCAATATCAGGAGTTCTAGAAGTATTCGGCCAGAGAACATGGTAGGCCCGAATGGCTGCTTGCACCAAATCCCTTCCCATAATCTTCATCGGACCAATGGCAGCGCCAACGGCAACCAAGAAGTCTTCCATAGAATATTCTGGGCTCGAATCTGTAGGGTTCGCAGCATAGAAAACAAAAAATTTCCTACGATGTGAACTATATACCAAGATCTATCTAATAGATACAAACAACAGGCGGATGTATATCCGTAGAGAACATACCCTTGAAGACCGACAAAGCTTAACGAGTTCAACTCGTGGTTGATGTAGACGATCTCTTGCCGATCTCAAGATCGAGAGGAAGTCCTAGCGCCGCAAATCAGCAGCGCATCCGTGCTCGCACACACGTTCGAGGCACCGAGCAACCTCCGCTTCCTCGCTCCAGCGATGCAGCGGAAGCACAACTCTTTCTTGCCGAATAGCCACCGGAAACATGTATCTCGCTAGTCCGAGACCATGGGGGATAAATTCTAGAGGGGGAGAGACATCCTTCACGAGGAGGTGTGAGAGACATGTGAGGAGGGGGGCTCCTTTTATAGGAGGAGGGGGGAACCCCAAGGGGGTGGCCGCCGGCCATGGGGGCTGCCCCCTCCCCTCCTTCATTCATGTGGGTGGACACTCCACTCACAAAATGCCCTTTAAATTTCCTCCACTCAAAAGTCCACTCAAATTCCCATTAAATTTCCACCAAATTTAATGCAAACTCTCATTAAATAAAACTCTTTTATTTTATTCAGAATTTTGTCAATTACTTTAATGACAAACATTCACAAATAACCCCTTGCTAGAATTCTATTTCACATGCATAACCACTTTATGCAATTTCACCCGAAAACCTGTTTCGGTATCTAGTGAAATAAATTCCTGCGCTTGTTCATTCTTTCGGCATGAAACATTTGCTCCAATTGGATGTCGGTGTCTCTTAAGTGTGTCACCCTACGGTTCGTGAATAATGCGGACATGATCGAGACCCCTCTCGGATGAATAATCAGAAGCGGGATCTGGAGACCCATACTGACTCCCACACATTCAACGATGACTTTCTTGTGATCGTCGGAACCTTTTACGCTAGTATCTTAATCCCTTTGTTTCACGATATATTACATGTCCGAGATTCGATCATCGGTATCTCCATACCTAGTTTGATCTCGTTACCGACATGCACTCTTTTCTCGTTCCTGTGATATAACATTCTAGTGATCAAATCACTTGCTTGCAAGCTAATCAATGTGATAGATATACTCTGGGCCCTCTCGGTGATATCACATTGATTAGCTTGCAAGCAAGTGATTTGATCACTAGAATGTTATATCACAGGAACGAGAAAAGAGTGCATGTCGGTAACGAGATCAAACTAGGTATGGAGATACCGATGATCGAATCTCGGACATGTAATATATCGTGAAACAAAGGGATTAAGATACTAGCGTAAAAGGTTCCGACGATCACAAGAAAGTCATCGTTGAATGTGTGGGAGTCAGTATGGGTCTCCAGATCCCGCTTCTGATTATTCATCCGAGAGGGGTCTCGATCATGTCCGCATTATTCACGAACCGTAGGGTGACACACTTAAGAGACACCGACATCCAATTGGAGCAAATGTTTCATGCCGAAAGAATGAACAAGCGCAGGAATTTATTTCACTAGATACCGAAACAGGTTTTCGGGTGAAATTGCATAAAGTGGTTATGCATGTGAAATAGAATTCTAGCAAGGGGTTATTTGTGAATGTTTGTCATTAAAGTAATTGACAAAATTCTGAATAAAATAAAAGAGTTTTATTTAATGAGAGTTTGCATTAAATTTGGTGGAAATTTAATGGGAATTTGAGTGGACTTTTGAGTGGAGGAAATTAAAGGGCATTTTGTGAGTGGAGTGTCCACCCACATGAATGAAGGAGGGGAGGGGGCAGCCCCCATGGCCGGCGGCCACCCCCTTGGGTGCCCCCCCTCCTCCTATAAAAGGAGCCCCCCTCCTCACTTGTCTCTGACACCTCCTCGTGAAGGATCTCTCTCCCCCTCTAGAATTTATCCCCCATGGTCTCGGACTAGCGAGATACATGTTCCCGGTGGCTATTCGGCAAGAAAGAGTTGTGCTTCCGCTGCATCGCTGGAGCGAGGAGGCGGAGGTTGCTCGGTGCCTCGAACGTGTGTGCGAGCACGGATGCGCTGCTGATTTGCGGCGCTAGGACTTCCTCTCGATCTTGAGATCGGCAAGAGATCGTCTACATCAACCACGAGTTGAACTCGTTAAGCTTTGTCGGTCTTCAAGGGTATGTTCTCTACGGATATACATCCACCCGTTGTTTGTATCTAGTAGATGGATCTTGGTATATAGTTCACATCGTAGGAAAATTTTTGTTTTCTATGCTGCGAACCCTACAGTGGTATCAGAGCCGGATCTATGCGTAGATACTTTACACGGGTCGTACACATATGAGTATGTGGGCAATGATGATCATGTTGTTGCTCCTTTGTTGTAATTTTGGATATTGGTGGCATAGTGGGATGAAGCGGTCCGGACAAACTTTACATGTCCTCGCACATGAGACCTGTTCCACGCTTGACATGCAACTAGTTTGCATAAGTGGCTAGCGGGTGTCTGTCTCTCCTACTATAGTCAATATCTATTTTGCAAGCGAGTTGTCAACAATTTGATTATCCTCGTTGTGGTTCATGTTCGTAGGTAAGAACGGTTCTATCTCGAAAGCCCTAAGCCACGTAAAACTTGCAATGGATAAATTAGAGGCGTCTAGTTTAGATTGTTGCTGGGCTAGTGATATGATATGGTAGTGTTGTAAGTAGAATTATGAGATGATACTCTTACAACACACATAGCGTGTAAAATCCATAGACCTTGGATTTACACATATAGGTATGATAGTGATCATACCACGATGCACATGATAGAGATCATCTGCGGGAACCATATAATTTCACTAATAAACATATGATGTTTAATAGCATCTTATATTGCTTGTTTAGCGCTTTGTTAGCATAATAAGATGATCCCTCATTTAAATATCAAGATAAGAATGTGTTCTTCCTTTAGTATGCACCGATTATGTTTTCGTCGCTCCAAGACATCACGTGATGATCGGGTGTTCTTGGATCCACGACCATATTTCGGGTGTAAAACAGTTACACATGTGAATACTAAGGTTCTAACTTGGCGAGCCTAGCATGTACAGACATGGCCTCGGAACACGGACCGAAAGGTTAAGCATGAGTCATATAGTTGATATGATGCCCATTTGATGCTCGCCTTTGAAGCTATACCGACTCACGTGATGATCGGACTTGGTGTAGTGGATTTGGTTCATGTAATCACCAAAAAGGCACGAGGGATGTCGTTTTTGAGTGGGAGTTCATTCGTAATATAGATTAGTTGAACTCAATCTATCATACACTTAGTCTAAACTTTACAAATTCTGTTGTAGATGGCACCACCTGCTTTTAATTTCAATGTGTTCATGGAGAAAGAGAAACTAGCAACGAACGGTAGCAACTTTACCGAATGGGCCATGAATTTGAGGATTCTCCTCTCTGCTGCACAAAAGCAATATGTGCTAGAAGCGCCGTTAGGCCCCCCACCTTTTGATGATGCCCCTGACGAGGAGAAGAGTGTCTATCAGACTCGTCAGGAGGACCACAACTTAGTTCATTGCGGCATATTGTATGGGCTAGAGCCGGAACTTCGAAAGCGTTTCGAAAACAGCAATGCATTTGATACAATGGGTGAGTTGAAAATGATTTTCGACACACATGCTGCTGTAGAGAGCTACAACGCTTCAGAAAAGTTCTTTAGCTGCATGATGGAAGAGCATAGCTCCGTTAGGGAGCATGTACCCAAGATGTCGGGTTACGCCGATAAGCTTGTGTCCTTGGGAATATCGATTCCCATTGACTTAGGCATCCATCGTGTTCTGCAGTCTCTGCCACCTAGCTATAAGAGCTTCGTGATGAACTATAATATGCAAGGCATGAAGAAGTCTCTCCCCGAGCTTCTGTCAATGCTTAAAACTGCAGAAGTGGAGATCAAAAAGGAACATCAAGTGTTGATGATCAATAGGAACACTGGTTTCAAGAAAGACAAGAAGGGAAAACGGAAGGGAAGTAAGGGCGGCAAGCCGGTTGCCGCGCCTGAAAAGAAACCCCGAGTTGGACCTAAGTCTGATTCCGAGTGCTACTTTTGTAAGGGGACTGACCATTGGAAGCGCAACTGCCCCAAGTATCTGGCAGACAAGAAGGCCGGCAAGGCAAACAAAGGTATATATGATATACATGTTATTGATGTGTACTTGACTAGTGCTCGCAGTAGCACCTGGGTATTTGATACCGGTTCAGTTGCTAATATTTGTAACTCGAATCAGGGGCTGCGGAACAAGCGACCGCTAGCAAGGGGTGAGGTCAAGATGCGTGTCGGCAATGGATCAAGTGTTGATGTGATCGCCGTCGGAACGCTGCCTCTCCACTTACCGTCGGGATTAGTTATAAACTTGAATAAATGTTATCTGGTGCCTGCACTGAGCATGAACATTGTATCTGGATCGTGTTTGATGCGAAGTGGTTATTCATTTAAATCCGAGAACAATGGTTGTTCCATTTATATGAATGAAATCTTTTATGGTCATGCACCGATGATGAATGGTTTATTTCTATTATATCTCGATGATAATGTTACACATATTCATAATGTTGATGCTAAAAGGATTAAACTTAATGATGATATATCCGCATATATGTGGCACTGCCGTCTAGGTCATATTGGCGTTAAACGCATGAATAAGCTCCATTCGGATGGACTTTTGGAATCACTTGATTATGAATCATTTGATACATGTGAGCCATGCCTTATGGGCAAGATGACTAGAACGCCGTTTTTCGGTTCAATGGAACGGGCGACAGATTTATTGGAAATCATACATTCTGATGTATGTGGTCCAATGAGTGTGTCGGCGCGAGGTGGATATCGTTATTTTGTTACTTTCACGGATGATTTGAGTAGATACGGTTATATCTACTTGATGAAACACAAGTCTGAAACCTTTGAAAAGTTCAAGGAATTTCAGAATGAAGTGGAAAATCATCGTAATAGAAAGATCAAATTTCTACGGTCCGACCGTGGAGGTGAGTATCTAAGTTACGAGTTTAGCACTCACATGAAAGAGTGTGGAATTGTTTCACAACTCACACCTGCCGGAACACCACAGCGAAATGGTGTGTCGGAACGTCGTAATCGTACTTTATTAGATATGGTTCTATCTATGATGTCTCTGACGGACTTGCCGTTGTCATTTTGGGGATATGCACTAGAAACTGCTGCATTCACTTTAAATAGGGCACCATCTAAATCCGTTGAAAAGACACCGTATGAATTGTGGTTTGGAAACAAACCTAAGCTGTCATTTCTTAAAGTTTGGGGATGCGATGTTTATGTGAAGAAACTTCAACCGGATAAACTCGAACCCAAAGCGGAAAAATGCGTCTTCATAGGATACCCTAAAGAAACTATTGGGTATTCCTTCTATCACAGATCCGAGGGCAAGGTTTTTGTTGCCAAGAATGGATCCTTTCTAGAGAAAGAGTTTCTCGCGAAAGGTGTGAGTAGTCGGAAGGTAGAACTCGAAGAGGTTGTGGAACCTTCTCTTCAAAGTATGGCGAGTAGCGCAGCGCCGGAAGTTGTTCCGGAGTTGGCTCCACCTGTTGAAGAGGGAACTAATGATAATGATCATGAAACTCCGAAAGAGAGTACTACCGAACCTCGCAGGTCAAACAGGACGCGTGCAGCTCCCGAGCTGTACGGAAATCCTGTCATGAATTTCATGGTTGATGAAAATGATGACCCTATGACGTATGAAGAAGCGATGATGAGCCCGGATTCCAACAAATGGTTAGAAGCCATGAAATCCCCGAGATGGAATCCATGTATGAAAATCAAGTTTGGAACTTGGTGGAACTACCTCACGACCGAAAGGCCGTGGAGAACAAATGGATTTTCAAAAAGAAAACTGATGCTGATGGTAATGTGACCGTCTATAAAGCTCGACTTGTCGCAAAGGGGTTTCGACAAATTCAAGGAGTTGACTACGATGAGACTTTTCTCCCGTAGCGATGCTAAAGTCAGTTAGGATTATGTTAGCAATTGCTGCATATTTCGATTATGAGATATGGCAGATGGATGTCAAAACCGCGTTTCTCAATGGGAATATTGAAGAAGAGTTGTATATGATACAACCAAAGGGTTTTGTCGATCCTAAGGATGCTAACAAGGTGTGCAAGCTTCAGGGATCCATCTATGGATTGAAGCAAGCATCACGAAGTTGGAATCTCCGCTTTGATGAGGTGATCAAAGAGTTTGGATTTGTCCAAACTTATGGAGAAGCTTGTATTTACAAGAAAGTGAGTGGGAGCAAATGTGGCATTTCTGATATTAATGTGGATGACATATTATTGATCGGAAATGATATAGATCTTTTAAACAGTGTTAAAAGTTATCTAAACAGCAAATTTTCAATGAAGGACCTAGGTGAAGCGTCATACATATTAGGCATAAAGATCTATAGAGATAGATCTAGGCGCCTAATAGGGCTATCGCAAAGTACATACCTTGATAAGATTTTAAAGAAGTTTAAAATGGACGGAAGTAAGAAGGGGTTCTTACCTATGTTGCAAGGCAAGACATTGAGTAAGACTCAAAGTCCGGCTTCGGCGGAAGAAAGAGAGATAATGGACAAAGTCCCCTATGCTTCAGCCATAGGCTCTATAATGTACGCCATGCTATGTACAAGACCGGATGTGGCACATGCTATTAGTTTGACTAGTAGGTACCAATCGGATCCAGGTTCGGAACACTGGATAGCGGTCAAGAATATCCTTAAGTACTTACGAAGAACTAAGGATATGTTTCTTGTATACGGAGGTGAAGAAGAGCTCGTCGCTAAGTGTTATGTCGACGCTAGCTTTGACACTGATCCGGATGACTCTAAGTCTCAATCCGGATACGTATTTCTCATGAATGGCGGAGCGGTTAGTTGGAGGAGCTCCAAACAACCTGTGGTAGCGGGATCAACAACGGAGGCCGAATATGTTGCTGCTTCAGAAGCGGCTCAGGAAGCAGTTTGGATGAAGGAGTTCATATCCGAACTAGGAGTGGTGGCAAAGCATTGGACCCAATGGTGATCTATTGTGACAACAATGTGCCATTGCCAATGCCAAAGAGCAAGGTCTCACAAGCATTCCAAGCATATTAATCGCCGGTTTCACTCCATCCGCGAGCATTCAAGGATGGAATATAAAGATTTGTAAAGTACATACGGATCTCAATGTAGCAGATCCGTTGACAAAACTCTCCCTAGAGCAAAACATGATCAACACCAGAACTCAATGGGTGTTAGATTTATCACTATGTAACTAGATTATTGTCTCTAGTGCAAGTGGGAGACTGAAGGGAATATGCCCTGAGAGGCAATAATAAAGTGTTTATTATGTGTATTCCAAGTATATGATAGATGTTTATTTGCATGCTATAATTGTATTAATACGGAAACGTTAATACATGTGTGTTTAATAAACAAACAGAAAGTTCCTAGTTATGCCTCTCTCATAAACTAGCTCGTTGATTAACAAGATGATCAAGGTTTCCTGATCATGGACATTGGATGTTGTTAATAACGGGATCACAACATTAGTGTAATGGTGTGATGAACATTCATCCGAAGTATAGCATTTGATCAAAGTCATGAGTTTATATTGCTATATAACAAACTTACGAAGTGATCCTAATCCTTAGACCATGAGATCATGTCAATCACTAACACCGGAAGAGTTTCTTGATAACATCAAACGTCACACGTAACAGGGTGATTATAAAGATGGATTCAGAACTAATAAAGTGTTATGTTGAGGCTCATGGATGAGAGTGGAATTTGTTTCATCCCGGTGACGGATAGATAGATATACTCTGGGCCCTCTCGGTGATATCACATTGATTAGCTTGCAAGCAAGTGATTTGATCACTAGAATGTTATATCACAGAACGAGAAAAGAGTGCATGTCGTAACGAGATCAAACTAGGTATGGAGATACCGATGATCGAATCTCGGACATGTAATATCGTGAAACAAAGGGATTAAGATACTAGCGTAAAAGGTTCCGACGATCACAAGAAAGTCATCGTTGAATGTGTGGGAGTCAGTATGGGTCTCCAGATCCCGCTTCTGATTATTGATCCGAGGGGTCTCGATCATGTCCGCATTATTCACGAACCGTAGGGTGACACACTTAAGAGACACCGACATCCAATTGGAGCAAATGTTTCATGCCGAAAGATGAACAAGCGCAGGAATTTATTTCACTAGATACCGAAACAGGTTTTCGGGTGAAATTGCATAAAGTGGTTATGCATGTGAAATAGAATTCTAGAACAAGGGTTATTTGTGAATGTTTGTCATTAAAGTAATTGACAAAATTCTGAATAAAATAAAAGAGTTTTATTAATGAGAGTTTGCATTAAATTTGGTGAATTTAATGGGAATTTGAGTGGACTTTTGAGTGGAGGAAATTTAAAGGCATTTTGTGAGTGGAGTGTCACCCACATGAATGAGGAGGGGAGGGGGCAGCCCCATGGCCGGCGGCCACCCCTTGGGTGCCCCCTCCCTCCTATAAGGAGCCCCCCTCCTCACTTGTCTCTGACCCTCTCGTGAGGATCTTCTCTCCCCTCTAGAATTTATCCCCCATGGTCTCGGACTAGCGAGATACATGTTCCCGGTGGCTATTCGGCAAGAAAGAGTTGTGCTTCCGCTGCAGCGCTGAGCGAGGAGGCGGATTGCTCGGTGCCTCGAACGTGTGTGCGAGCCCGGATGCGCTGCTGATTTGCGGCGCTAGGACTTCCTCTCGATCTTGAGATCGGCAAGAGATCGTCTACATCAACCACGAGTGAACTCGTTAAGCTTTGTCGGTCTTCAAGGGTATGTCTCTACGGATATACATCCACCCGTTGTTTGTATCTAGTAGATGGATCTGGTATATAGTTCACATCGTAGGAAAAATTTTTGTTTTCTATGCTGCGAACCCTTACAGTGGTATCAGAGCCGGATCTATGCGTAGATACTTTACACGGTCGTACACAATGAGTATGTGGGGCATGAGAATCATGTTGTTGTCCTTTGTTGTAATTTGGGATATTGGTGGCATAGTGGGATGAAGGCGGTCGACAAACTTTATGTCCTCGCACATGAGACCTGTTCCCACGCTTGACATGCAACTAGTTTGCATAAGTGGCTAGCGGGTGTCTGTCCTCCTACTATAGTCAATATATTTTGCAAGCGAGTTGTCAACAATTATTATCCTCGTTGTGGTTCATGTTCGTAGGTAAGAACGGTTCTATCTCGAAAGCCCTAAGCCCCGTAAAACTTGCAATGGATAAATTAGAGGCGTCTAGTTAGATTGTTGCTGGGTAGTGATATGATATGGTAGTGTTGTAAGTAGAATTATGAGATGATACTCTAAAACACACATAGCGTGTAAAATCCATAGACCTTGGATTTACACATATAGGGTGATAGTGATCATACCACGATGCACATGATAGAGATCATCTGCGGGACCCATATAATTTCACTAAAACAACATATGATGTTTAATAGCATCTTATATTGCTTGTTTAGCGCTTTGTTAGCATAATAAGATGATCCCTCATTTAAATATCAAGATAAGAATGTGTTCTTCCTTTAGTATGCACGATTATTGTTTCGTCGCTCCAAGACATCACGTGATGATCGGTGTTCTTGGATCCACGACCATATTTCGGGGTGTAAAACAGTTACACTGTGAATACTAAGGTTCTAACTTGGCGAGGCCTAGCATGTACCGACATGGTCTCGAACACGGACCGAAAGGTTAAGCATGAGTCATATAGTGATATGAGGCCCATTTGATGCTCGCCTTTGAAGCTATACCGACTCACGTGATGAT